>WNWK01010403.1:0-70340 GCA_009830355.1 Cherax destructor | reverse complement strand
TTGATCCATTCTCTCTAAATGACCAAAACCACCTCAACAACCCTCTTCAGCCCTCTGACAAATACTTTTAGTAACTCCACACCTTCTCCTAATTTCCACATTCCAATTTTCTGCATAATATTTACACACACATTGCCCTTAGACAGGACATCTCCACTGCCTCCAGCCTCCCCTCGCTGCAGCATTTGCAACCCATGCTTCACACCCATATAAGAGTGTTGGTACCACAATACTTTCGTACATTCCCTTCTTTGCCTCCATGGATAACGTTTTTTGTCTCCACAGATACCTCAATGCACCACTCACCTTTTTTCCTTCATCAATTCTATGGTTAACCTCATCCTTCATAAACCCATCTGCTGACACATCAACTCCCAAATATCTGAAAACATTTACTTCTTCCATAATCCCTCTCTCCAATGTGATATCCAATTTTTCTTTATTTAAATCGTTTGATACCCTCATCACCTTACTCTTATCTATGTTCACTTTTAACTTTCTACCTTTACACACTCTCCCAAACTCGTCCACTAACCTTTGCAACTTTTCTTTAGAATCTCCCATAAGCACAGTATCATCAGCAAAAAGTAACTGTGTCAACTCCCATTTTGCATTTAATTCTCCATAATTTAATCCCACCCCTCTCCCCAACACCCTAGCATTTACTTATTTTACAACCCCATCTATAAATATATTAAACAACCATGGTGACATTACACAACCCTGTCTAAGACCTACTTTTACCGGAAGTAATCTCCCTCTCTCCTACACACCCTAACCTGAGCCTCACTATGGAATATTCAAATGGCATCAGGAAGAAATCCAAATATTCTTCCTTGAAGCCTTTTTATCCACTTCTCCGAGGCTATGGGTCCCACAATTTGTACCAGAGGTGGACCCCATTCTATATAATATATATATATATATATATATAATATATATATATATATATATATATATATATATATATATATATATATATATATATATATATATATATATATATATATAAATATATATATATAAATATATATATACAGTGGTCCCTCGGTTTTCGTGCATCTCCAAACTCGAACATTTATGTAAGTGTATTTTCGTAAGTGCTGTTGCAAGTGTATTTTTGGGGGTCTGAAATAGACTAACCTACGTGACATTATTTCTTAAGGAAGTAAATTCGTTCGGTAATGGCACTTGAGCAGCATTCTGGAACGAATTTTCGGCGAAAACCGAGGGTCCACTGTATATATATATACAGAAACCTGAAACTGTTTTACATGATGGTAGGATTGCTGGTGTCTTTTTTCTGTCTCATAAACATGCAAGATTTCAGGTACGTCTTGCTACTTCTACTTACACTTAGGTCACACTACGCAAACATGTACACGTTTATTGTACAGTAGGACGTCATTTAGCACGATAGATACGTTCCTGAAAAAGTTGTGTTAGATAATTTCGTCTTAAATGATTAACAGAACTTATGGGAAAAATAGGGATATGTGTTTGAGAGTCCCCAAAAAGCCAAACAAGTTTTTTTAGACCAACATATCTTGCAAAAATTGAAGGCGAATATGTAATTTTAGTTCATTGTCATGATCTATTACTGCTTAAGACTACAAATGCAATAGAAATAATAGTATTTCTTACCTTAAATTGTGGGTAATGATGTTTGTGGATGGTAGTGAAGAGTGGATATGGATGGTGTGGCCCTACTGAGCTGAGGTGGATATGTAATTGTAGTGCATTGTCATGATCTATTACTGCTTAAGACTACAAATGCAATAGAAATAATAGTATTTCTTACCTTAAATTGTGGGTAATGATGTTTGTGGATGGTAGTGAAGAGTGGATATGGATGGTGTGGCCCTACTGGGCTGAGGTGGATAGTAGAAGTTCTTGAACTGAAGTCGATGGTTGAACTGAGTGTCTAACTTTAAGTCAGTCAAGTCATTCAGTAAGTCAGTCAAGTCATTCAGTAAGTCAGTCAAGTCATTCAGTAAGTCAGTCAAGTCATTCAGTAAGTCAGTCAAGTCCATTCAGTAAGTCAGTCAAGTCATTCAGTAAGTCAGTCAAGTCATTCAGTAAGTCAGTCAAGTCATTCAGTAAGTCAGTCAAGTCATTCAGTAAGTCAGTCAAGTCATTCAGTAGGTCAGTCAGTCATTCAGTAAGTCAGTCAAGTCATTCAGTAAGTCAGTCAAGTCATTCAGTAAGTCAGTCAAGTCATTCAGTAAGTCAGTCAAGTCATTCAGTAAGTCAGTCAAGTCATTCAGTAAGTCAGTCAAGTCATTCAGTAAGTCAGTCAAGTCATTCAGTAGGTCAGTCAAGTCATTCAGTAAGTCAGTCAAGTCATTCAGTAAGTCAGTCAAGTCATTCAGTAAGTCAGTCAAGTCATTCAGTAAGTCAGTCAAGTCATTCAGTAAGTCAGTCAAGTCATTCAGTAAGTCAGTCAAGTCATTCAGTAAGTCAGTCAAGTCATTCAGTAAGTCAGTCAAGTCATTCAGTAAGTCAGTCAAGTCATTCAGTAAGTCAGTCAAGTCATTCAGTAAGTCAGTCAAGTCATTCAGTAAGTCAGTCAAGTCATTCAGTCAGTCAGTCAAGTCATTCAGTCAGTCAGTCAAGTCATTCAGTCAGTCAGTCAAGTCATTCAGTCAGTCAGTCAAGTCATTCAGTCAGTCAGTCAGTCAAGTCATTCAGTCAGTCAGTCAGTCCAGTCAAGTCATCAGTCAGTCAGTCAGTCAGTCAAGTCATTCAGTCAGTCAGTCAAGTCATTCAGTCAGTCAGTCAAGTTAGTCAGTCACTCAGTCAGTCATTCAGTCAGTCAAGTCAGTCAGTAAGTCACACAAACTTATGTTTAAATCTTTTATGTGTACAAAGTAACACTTCATTACGGCCACGGGTTATGTCTTGTCTAATATCTTTGTTTTCTTCGTTAATTCAAGATCAAAACACAATTCACTCTTTATTTTATTCTTCACAAACACAGCTGGCTTGTAGCCAGGACTTCTTAACGCGTATGAAATACGTACGAATGCTGGGGTCCGTGGCGGGTGGTGTCTGCTGAACCACAACAACAGTAGTAGAAACAAGACTGCTTGTGAGAATGGTTACTTGTTTGTCCTTCCCACAAACTGTAAGTAAGTTTATTCAGGTATACACAGATACAGTTAAGATTATCATACATGGCAGCATATGTGTAGAGAACCTAGGATAACCCAAAAAAGTCAGAGTGACAGTATTTCCATTGACTGACTTGGGTTATCCTAGGTTCTCTACACATATGCTGCTATGTATGATAATGTATGTAACTGTACTCACCTAATTGTGGTTGCAGGGGTCGAGACTCAGCTCCTGGCCCCGTGTATCTGAATAAACTTAGTTTACAGGAAGGAAAAATTCCCTTTTCCTTAAAGCATGAGGATTCTTAGGCAGTAAATAACCATGCGCTCAAAATTTTTCCCCTCCTGCCGAACCGTGTAATATCATCTTTACGTCGTGTAAGATGATAATGTGTCGCAAATCTTAAATCGTGCAATACCGGTAACGTGCAACATAATCTCGTGCTAAATGACGTTCTACTGTATACACACTCATCTGAGTTTTCTTTGATTTTATCTTAATAGTTCTTGTTCTTATTGCTTTTCCCTTTCATATCCATGGGGAAGTGGAATAAGAATCTTTCCTCCGAAAGCCATGCGTGTTGTAAAAGTCAACTAAAATGCCGGGAACAATGGGCTAGTAACCCCTTTTCCTGTATAGCTTACTAAAAAGAAGAAGAAGAAAATCGTCAAAGTGGGATGTTTGAATGTGCGTGGATGTTGTGCGAATGATAAGAAAGAGATGATTGTAGATGTTATGAATGAAAAGAAGCTGGATGTCCTGGCTTTAAGTGAGACAAAGCTGAAGGGGGTAGGAGAGTTTCAGTGGGGAGAAATAAATGGGATTAGATCAGGGGTTTCAAATAGAGTTAGAGCTAAAGAAGGAGTAGCAATAATGTTGAATAATCAGTTATGGCAGGTAAAGAAGGAATATAAATGTATAAATTCAAGGATTATGTGGAGTAAAATAAAGGTTGGATGTGAAAAGTGGGTTATAGTAAGTGTTTATGCACCTGGAGAAGAGAGAAGTGTAGAGGAGAGAGAGAGATTTTGGGAAATGTTGAGTGAGTGTGTGGGAGTTTTGAACCAAGTGAGAGACTAATTGTGGTTGGGGATCTTAATGCTAAAGTGGGTAAAAATGTTGTGGATGGAGTAGTAGGTAAATTTGGGGTGCCAGGGTAAATGTAAATGGGGAGCCATTAATTGAGCTATGTGTAGAAAGAGGTTTGGTAATAAGTAATACATATTTTATGAAAAAGAGGATAAATAAATATACAAGGTATGATATAGCACGTAAGGAAAGTAGTTTGTTGGATTATGTATTGGTGGATCAAAGGTTGATGAGTAGGCTTCAGGATGTACATGTTTATAGAGGGGCAACGGATATATCAGATCATTATTTGGTTGTAGCTACAGTTAGAGTAAAAGGTAGATGGGACAAAAAGAAAATGGCAACAGCAAGTAAGAGAGAGGTAAAAGTGTATAAACTAAGGGAGGAGGAAGTTAGGGTGAGATATAAGCAACTATTGGCAGAAAGGTGGGCTAGTGCAAGTAGGAGTAGTGGGGGGGTTGAAGAGAGTTGGGATAGTTTTAAAAATGCAGTATTAGAATGTGGGGCAGAAGTTTGTGGTTATAGGAGGGTGGGTGCAGGAGGAAAGAGGAGTGAGTGGTGGAATGAAGAAGTAAAGGGTGTGATAAAAGAGAAAAAGGTAGCTTATGAGAGGTTTTTACAAAACAGAAGTGTTAGTAGAAGAGCAGAGTATATGGAGAGTAAAAGAAAGGTGAAGAGAGTGCTGAAAACAAGAAAAATTTTGGAGTGAGATAAACAAGGTAAGAAAGCCTAGGGAACGAATGGATTTGTCAGTTAAAAACAGAGTAGGGGAGTTAGTAGATGGGGAGCTGGAGGTATTGGGTAGATGGCGGGAATATTTTGAGGAACTTTTAAATGTCGATGAAAAGAGGGAGGCGATAATTTCATGTACTGGCCAGGGAGGTACAACATCGTTTAGGAGTGAAGAAGAGCAGGATGTGAGTGTGGGGGAAGTGCATGAGGCATTACGTAGAATGAAAGGGGGTAAAGCAGCTGGAATTGACGGAATCATGACAGAAATGTTAAAAGCAGGGGGGGATATAGTGCTGGAGTGGTTGGTATTTTTGTTTAATAAATGTATGGGGAAAGGAAGGCGGGGTAGGGGTCGTCCTAGAAAAGGTTGGAGGGAAGGGGTAAAGGAGGTTTTGTGGGCGAGGGGCTTGGACTTCCAGCAAGCATGTGTGAGCGTGTTAGATAGGAGTGAATGGAGACGAATGGTTTTTGGGACATGACGATCTGTTGGAGTGTGAGCAGGGTAACATTGTGTGAAGGGATTCAGGGAAACCAGTTAATTGATTTAGTTGGACTTGAGTCCTGGAAATGGGAAGTACAATGCCTGCACTTTAAAGGAGGGGTCTGAGATAGTGACAGCTGGGAGGGACTTTTCTCAGCTGTCGAATCTGAGCTCCTCTGCAAAGACAGTGATTATGTATGAGTGTGGTGAAAGTGTTGAATGATGATGAAAGTTTTTTCTTTTTGGGGATTTTCTTTCTTTTTGGGTCACCCTGCCTCGGTGGGAGACGGCCGACTTGTTGAAAAAAAAAAAAAAAAAAATATATATATACAGTGGTACCTCGACTTACGATATTTTTTCATTCCAGAATGCTGTTCAAGTGCCATTACCAAACGAATTTATCTCCTTAAGAAATAATGTAAAATAGACTAGTCTGTTTAGACCCCTAAAAGTACACTTACAAAAGCATTTAAAAAATAAACTTACATAAAAGAATGTGTTTGGGGACCATCGTAAGTCGAGGTACCACTGTATATATAATATATATATATATATATATATATATATATATATATATATATATATATATATATATATACAGTGGTACCTCGACTTACGATATTTTTCATTCCAGAATGCTGTTCAAGTGCCATTACCAAACGAATTTATCTCCTTAAGAAATGATGTAAAATAGACTAGTCCGTTTAGACCCCCAAAACTACACTTACAAAAGCATTTAAAAAATAAACTTACATAAAAGGGTGTGTTTGGGGACCATCGTAAGTCGAGGTACCACTGTATGTATGTATGTATGTGTATGTGTGTGTATGTATGTGTATGTGTGTGTATGTATGTGTATGTATGTGTATGTGTGTGTATGTATGTATGTATGTATGTATGTATGTATATATATATATATATATATATATATATATATATATATATATATATATATATATATATATATATATATATATATATATATATATATATACAGTGGTACCCCGGTTTACGATGGTCCCCAAACTCACCCTTTTATGTAAGTTTATTTTTTAAATGCTTTTGTAAGTGTAATTTTGGGGTCTAAAAGGACTAGTCTATTTTACAACTTTTCTTAAGGAGATAAATTCGTTTGGTAATGGCACTTGAACAGCATTCTGGAATGAAAATATCGTAAACCGGGTACCACTGTATATATATATATATATATATATATATTTATTTAACACATCGGCCGATTCCCACCAAGGCAGGGTGGCCCAAAAGAAAAACTTTCATCATCATTCACTCCATCACTGTCTTGCCAGAAGGGTGCTTTACACTACAGTTATAAAACTGCAACATTAACACCCCTCCTTCAAAGTGCCGGCACTGTACTTCCCATCTCCAGAACTCAAGTCCGGCCTGCAGGTTTCCTGAATCCCTTCATAAATGTTACTTTGCTCACACTCCAACAGCACGTCAAGTATTAAAAACCATATGCCTCCATTCACTCTTATCAAATACGCTCACACATGCTTGCTGGAAGTCCAAGCCCTCGCACACAAAACTTCCTTTACCCCCTCCCTCCAACCTTTCCTAGGCCGACCCCTACCCCGCCTTCCTCCACTACAGATTTATACACTCTCAGTCACTCTGTCTCGTTCCATTCTCTCTACATGTCCAAACCACCTCAACAACCCCTCCTCAGCTCTCTGGACAATCGTTTGGTAATCCGCACCTCCTCCTAATTTCCAAACTCCGAATTCTCTGCATTATATTCACACCACACATTGACCTCAGACATGACATATATAATATATATATATATATATATAATATATATATATATATAATATATATATATATATATAATATATATATACATATATAAATATATATATATATATATATATATATATATATATATATATATATATATATATACAAACACTGATCTCTGGCCGACGGAGACTCGAACCTACGAACCTCATGACAAGGTACGCAGTGCTTTACCGACCGTACCACACTGGTCCAATACCTTGGCATCCAGCTTTCGCTAGACGTTATTCCAAGGCAGCCAGCTTTCAGGCAGGAAGGCTTACAGCTTTTCATCTCAACCCCTGCATGCATCGACACAACTAGAGATTTTTACAATGCTAGGAATTCGCAAGAGCAGGCGAAATATTCACAAACACTGATCTCTGGCCGACGGAGACTCGAACCTACGAACCTCATGACAAGGTACGCAGTGCTTTACCGACCGTACCACACTGGTCCAATACCTTGGCATCCAGCTTTCGCTAGACGTTATTCCAAGGCAGCCAGCTTTCAGGCAGGAAGGCTTACAGCTTTTCATCTCAACCCTGCATGCATCGACACAACTAGAGATTTTTACAATGCTAGGAATTCGCAAGAGCAGGCGAAATATTCACAAACACTGATCTCTGGCCAACGGAGACTCGAACCTACGAACCTCATGACAAGGTACGCAGTGCTTTACCGACCGTACCACACTGGTCCAATACCTTGGCATCCAGCTTTCACTAGACGTTATTCCAAGGCAGCCAGCTTTCAGGCAGGAAGGCTTACAGCTTTTCATCTCAACCCTGCATGCATCGACACAACTAGAGATTTTTACAATGCTAGGAATTCGCAAGAGCAGGCGAAATATTCACAAACACTGATCTCTGGCCGACGGAGACTCGAACCTACGAACCTCATGACAAGGTACGCAGTGCTTTACCGACCGTACCACACTGGTCCAATACCTTGGCATCCAGCTTTCGCTAGACGTTATTCCAAGGCAGCCAGCTTTCAGGCAGGAAGGCTTACAGCTTTTCATCTCAACCCTGCATGCATCGACACAACTAGAGATTTTTACAATGCTAGGAATTCGCAAGAGCAGGCGAAATATTCACAAACACTGATCTCTGGCCGACGGAGACTCGAACCTACGAACCTCATGACAAGGTACGCAGTGCTTTACCGACCGTACCACACTGGTCCAATACCTTGGCATCCAGCTTTCGCTAGACGTTATTCCAAGGCAGCCAGCTTTCAGGCAGGAAGGCTTACAGCTTTTCATCTCAACCCCTGCATGCATCGACACAACTAGAGATTTTTACAATGCTAGGAATTCGCAAGAGCAGGCGAAATATTCACAAACACTGATCTCTGGCCAACGGAGACTCGAACCTACGAACCTCATGACAAGGTACGCAGTGCTTTACCGACCGTACCACACTGGTCCAATACCTTGGCATCCAGCTTTCCTAGACGTTATTCCAAGGCAGCCAGCTTTCAGGCAGGAAGGCTTACAGCTTTTCATCTCAACCCTGCATGCATCGACACAACTAGAGATTTTTACAATGCTAGGAATTCGCAAGAGCAGGCGAAATATTCACAAACACTGATCTCTGGCCACGGAGACTCGAACCTACGAACCTCATGACAAGGTACGCAGTGCTTTACCGACCGTACCACACTGGTCCAATACCTTGGCATCCAGCTTTCACTAGACGTTATTCCAAGGCAGCCAGCTTTCAGGCAGGAAGGCTTACAGCTTTCATCTCAACCCCTGCATGCATCGACACAACTAGAGATTTTTACAATGCTAGGAATTCGCAAGAGCAGGCGAAATATTCACAAACACTGATCTCTGGCCGACGGAGACTCGAGACCTACGAACCTCATGACAAGGTACGCAGTGCTTTCGACCGTACCACACTGGTCCAATACCTTGGCATCCAGCTTTGCTAGACGTTATTCCAAGCAGCCAGCTTTCAGGCAGGAAGGCTTACAGCTTTCATCTCAACCCCTGCATGCATCGACACAACTAGAGATTTTACAATGCTAGGAATTCGAAGAGCAGGCGAAATATTCACAAACACTGATCTCTGGCTGTAGCCTCCTGCCTGAAAGCTGGCTGCCTTGGAATAACGTCTCAGCAAGCTGGATGCAAGGTTGGACCAGTGTGGTACGGTCGTAAGCACTGCGTACCTTGTCATGAGGTTTGTAGGTTCGAGTCTCCGTCAGGCCAGGATCAGTGTTTGTGACATATTTCGCTCTGCTCTGCGAATTCCTAGCATTGAATAAATCTCTAGTTGTGTCGATGCATGCAGGGTTGAGATGAAAAGCTGTAAGCCTTCCTGCCTGAAAGCTGGCTGCCTTGGAATAACGTCTAGCTGAAAGCTGGATGCCAAGGTATGGCACCAGTGTGGACTGGCGGTAAAGCACTGCGTACCTTGTCATGAGGTTCAGAGGTTCGAGTCTCCGCGGCCAGAGATCAGTGTTTGTGAATATTTCGCCTGCTCTTGCGAATTCCTAGCATATATATATATATATATATATATATATATATATATATATAAATGTATTCTGTCTATTAATAAAGCATTTATATGTAAAAAAAAAAAAAAAAATACAACACACACACAGCCCCGGTGGCCTAGTGGTAAAGCTCGCATCACGCACGGAGGGCCCGGGTTCTATTCCGACGGGGCGGAAACATTTCAAGTGTTTCCTTACACTCACACACACTCATACAACAGGCCTAGTGTCAAATCGACATGTGCCTAGGACAAAATGGTAACTAACTAACTAACTAACTAACTCACTCACCACACACACACACACACACACACACACACACACACACACACACACACACACACACACACACACACACACACACACACACACACACACACACACACACACACACACACACACACACACACACACACACACACACACACACACACACACACACACACACACACACACACACACACACACACACACACACACACACACACACACACACACACACACACACACACACACACACACACACACACACACACACACACACACACACACACACACACACACACACACACACACACACACACACACACACACACACACACACACACACACACACACACACACACACACACACACACACACACACACACACACACACACACACACACACACACACACACACACACACACACACACACACACACACACACACACACACACACACACACACACACACACACACACACACACACACACACACACACACACACACACACACACACACACACACACACACACAGTGGACCCCCGAGTTTCGTAAACCCCGGAAATCGTACATTTATGTAAGTATAATATTGTAAGTGCTTGTGGAAAAGTATTTTTGGGGGTCTGAAATAGATTAACCTACGTGACATTTTTCGTTAAGGGAGTAAATTCGTTCGGTAATGGCACTTGAGCAGACTTCAGGAGTGAAGTTTTTACGAAACTCGGGGGTCCACTGTATATGGTTTCAAATGTTGGGGCAGGAGAACTTTTATGTGCTACTGCAGTCAAGCTGCATATTGATGAAAACATCAACAACACTGGGATGGTGCTGAGAACAAGAATAACAATGGGATGGGATGGTGTTGAGAACAAGAATAACAATGGGATGGTGTTGAGAACAAGAATAACAATGGGATGGTGTTGAGAACAAGAATAACAATGGGATGGTGTTGAGAACAAGAATAACAATGGGATGGTGTTGAGAACAAGAATAACAATAGGTGGGGATGAAGCAGTCTGGCGAGTAATTTGAACTGTGATGCCTGTGTACTTCTGGCAAGTCAGTTATTGTATGAGTGATGGTGAATGCATTTCCTTCATTATATCATAATGGAAAAGTGGGAAGAGAGCAGCTATTAAAAAATAAACATGTCAATATATAAAGTAAAATATGACTATTAAGTTTACCTGTTGCCCAAATCTCTGTTGGCAAGATAACCGGAACATCGTGGACATTATGCAGAAGACTTTGCTTTTGTGCAGCATTATGAAGCACAAGATGAGGAAGGCAAAATACTAGTGTATCTCCCAGGGTTGCTCTCTCACTTCTTGTTAAGTATGTACGGTGGACGGCATTCACCAGTCCTGACTCAGATGCAATATTTAACTGGGACGAGGAGAAGAAAATAGTGGCAGTGTCCAGGTCCACATGAATTAATAATCTACTAAGAATAGGATACCAAGCTACAAATTTTTCTTTCCATGATTTAGAATGCTCTGCCTGAGATTCCTGAGCTGAGTAGAGTCCACCTCGACTTGCTGTCTTAGGTTCAGACAGAGTACAAGTCGACGATTCAACCTTTGTTGCCTCAGATTCACTCTCTGATGCTTTTCTTTGAGACTTTGCTATTCCTCGAACTTCGGATATCTTTTTTAAAAACACCATATCAGTCAAGATGCCTGAATCCGTCTTCCTTGGGGAATATTTAAGCCATTGAATAAGCTGAGGATCAAACAAAAAAGCAATTTTTTTCATACCAACAGTAATAATGCTGGGAACACTCTCATCAGAATTATTTTTGGGTAGCTGAAGAGCAACTTTGATCAACTTATCAGACAGTGACAAAGTTTCAGGAGGCAGAACCTCAAGACCTGTTTTATCTTCTGGACCTGAGAGGAGCAGACAGAGCAAATCACCCTGAGGTCTTCGTAAGCTAAGTGTTATGCTCCCGACAGTTGCCATGATGCCTCGAAGAGATGGCGTATCACATGATTTGGCTTCCACCCGGTAAATCTTCACTGCTAATACTGGCAATCCTGGAAAAATACAAAAATGGAATCAAGTCAAAAATTTATCATAACAAGTACAGTGGACCCCCGGTGTTCGTCCTGCTCCAAACTCGTCCTTTTATGTAAGTGTATTTTCTTAAATGCTTTTGTAAGTGTATTTTTGGGGGTCTAATTTACATTATTCCTTATGGGAATAAATTCGTTTGGTAATGGCACTTGAACAGTATTCTGGAACGAAAAAATAACGAAAACCGGGAGTCCACTGTATTACAAAATTAAATTATTTTTTCCCTTTCTGGCACATAATTCTTTTGAATAAAGCTAATGGGCTAGTAACCCCTTCTCCTTTATTAATTACTAAAAATAAGAAAAACTTTATAAAGCTGAGATGTTTGAATGTGCATGGATGTAGTGCAGATGATAAGAGAGAGATGACTACCAATGTTATGAATGAAAAGAAGGATGTCCTGGCTATAAGTGAAACAAAGCTAAAGGGGGTAGGGGAGCTTCAGTGCAGAGAAATAAATGAGATTAAGTCAGAAGTAACTGAGAGAGTTAGAGCTACGAGGTGTAGCAATAATGTTGAAGGATCTGTTATGGAAGGATAAGAGGGAAAATAAATGTATAAATTCAAAGATTATGTGGATTAAAAAAGGGTTTGATGTGAAAAGTATGTTAGAAGTATTTATGAACCTGGAGAAGAGAGGAGTGTACAGTAGGGCCCCACTTTTCAGCGTTTCGCCTTTCGGCGTTCCGTTCATATGCCGAGTTTAAATTATGACCAAAACTTTTGTATACGGCGAGCGGTCTTTCAGATATGGCGTGCACCACCCGGTTTGTTTACATTTTCCGTGAGCACATCTCTCTATTATGTAACAATCACTCTTGGGCACATGAAATGTCCAATTTTACGTCAATATAGACATTTTCATTAATCCATCTATGATATTTTCTTCAAAATAATATAAGAAACACGCTGTTTATATGCTGTGGTGTTGCCGGGCGGAGGGAAAACATTACATAATACAGTGGTCCCTCGGTTTTCGTGCATCTCCAAACTCGAACATTTATGTAAGTGTATTTTCGTAAGTGCTGTTGCAAGTGTATTTTTTGGGGTCTGAAATAGACTAACCTACGTGACATTATTTCTTAAGGAAGTAAATTCGTTCGGTAATGGCACTTGAGCAGCATTCTGGAACGAATTTTCGGCGAAAACCAAGGGACCACTGTACTAATAATAATCACTCTTGGGCACAGTAACCCTTTCAGGGTCCGTGCCGTAGTTCTACGGCTTTGAGTTCTGGGTCCAAACCGTAGTACTACGCCTAAATTCTAGCGGCCTCAAATTTAGAATAAGAAGGCTGATAGGCCTACATCTAAGAGAATGAGTCTGTGTGGTCAGTGTGCGCACTATACAAAAAATCTGGGAGCCCGCATGGCATTGTGGGAACGCCGGCTAAGTAGCTTTGTTCTGCATGCCTGGCGGCAAGGAAGCTCTCACTCCCTGGGCGAATTCTGACTCTCCTCTTCTCAAGTTATAGTTCTAAGTCTGATGGAAGTGGATCTGAAGAAGAATTCTATGGTTTTGAACCATATGGTACATTGTACCATATGGTACAATGGGTACCATATGGTACAATGGTACCATATGGTACAATGGTACCATATCATACAATGGTATATGGTGTAATGGTACCATATAGTACAATGTACCATATGGTACACCATGTGGTTCATTGTACCATATGGTACATTATACCATATGGTACAGGGTACAGGGACCCTATTTGAAATAAGTCTGGCTCTTTTAGGTTATCCTAGGTTCTCCAAACATATGCTGCTATGTATGATAAATACAGTCGACCCCCGATTAACGAAAGGCCCATATAACGAAAAAATCGTGTAACGAAAGCTTTTTTCGCTTTCGTGTAGCAAAACGTATTAGACCTGTCCGCCTTCCCTGCGCAGGACGTCAGAGTGAGGAACACCATCGAACTGAAGAAAGAGATTGTTGAAAAATATGAGAGTGGCGTAGCTCTAAGTGAGCTTGACAGGATGTACAAGAAAAGTGCATCTACTATCGGCACTATCCTGGCAAAGAGAAATGAGATCAAGGAAGCTAATGTTGCAAAAGGGGTTGATATGTTAACAAAAAATAGATCGAAAACAGTGGATGAGGTTGAGAAGTTGTTGATGGTGTGGATCAATGAAAAACAGATAGTGGGTGATAGTATTTCCACAGCGATAATTTGTGAATAGGCAAGGAAGTTGCACACAGATCTTGTGAAGACAATGCCTGGAACCAATGGTGAGGTGAGTGATTTAAAGCGAGCAAAGGCTGGTTTGAGAGGTTTAAGAAACGTAGTGGCATACACAGTGTTGTGAGGCATGGTGAGGCAGCCAGCTCAGACAAACGTGCAGCTGAAAAATTTTGAGTGAATTTAAGGGGTTCATAGAGGCTGAAGAATTCCTCCCCCAACAAGTGTTTAATTGTGATGAAACAGGCCTGTTTTGGAAGAAAATGCCCAACAGGACCTTCATTACTCAGGAGGAAAAGGCACAGCCAGGACACAAGCCTATGAAAGACAGGCTAACTCTTATGATGTGTGCCAATGCCAGTGGTGATTTTAAAGTGAAGCCTTTACTGGTTTATCACTCAGAAAATCCCAGAGCCTTCAAGAAACACAATGTTAACAAAAATAAATTGTGTGCATTGGAAGGCTAACACCAAGGCATGAGTCACTACGGAGATTTTCAAGGAATGGTTGACTGGAGTGTTTGGCCCTAGTGTGAAAAAATACCTGAAGGAAAAGAAATTGGGACTCAAGTGCCTCCTGGTACTGGACAATGCTCCGGTCATCCTCACAGCTTGGAAGAGTTGTTGTCTGAGGAGTTCAATTTCATCTGAGTGAAGTTCTTGCCTCCTAACACCACCAATCTCATCCAGCCCATGGACCAGCAGGTCATTGCAAACTTCAAGAATCTGTACACCAAAGCAGTGTTTCAGAAGTGCTTTAATATGACCAATGACTCTGAACTGACCCTAAGAGAGTTCTGGAAAGATCACTTCAATATTGTGCATTGCATAGGCCTTATAGGTAAGGCTTGGGAGGAAGTGACTTCCAGGACTTTGAACTCTGCTTGGAGACCACTGTGGCCGGATTGTGTTGAAAAGAGGGATTTTGAAGGATTTGAGGCTGACCCTGACCCTGACGACCCTGTGCCTGTTGTGGAAGATGTTGTGGAAGATATTGTGGAATTGGGCAAGTCCCTGGGGTTGGAGGTGAGTGGTGAGGATGTGGAAGAGTAGGTGGAGGAGCACAGGGTAGAGCTTACAACTGAAGAGCTGCAAGAGCTTCATCTGGAACAGCAACAGACCACAGCTGAGGTTATTGCTTCACAGGAGGAGGGAGAGAGAAAGAAGGAGGTGCCTTCTTCAGTGCTTAAGGAAATTTGTTCCAAGTGGAACGATGTGCAAAGTTTTGTTGAAAAACACCACCCTGAGCAAGCTGAAATGAGCCATCTGTGCAACCACTTCAGTGACAGAGCCATGTTGTACTTCAGGAAAGTATTAAAGAGTCGCCAGAAACAGAGGACTCTGGACAGTTATTTCACCAGGCAGGGATCCAGTGACTCTCAAGCTGGTCCTAGTGGGATTAAAAGACCAAGAAGGGAAGTAACCCCAGAGAGGGACTTGTTACCTATAGTCCTTTTGGAGGGGGATTTCCCTTCCAACCACTAACACCCTGCCCCTGTCATCCTCCCTATCTTCTAGATGCCTGCAACTCTCTTCAATAAAGGTAAGTAAATGTTATTTATATTATATTTTTTGTGAATAATTTTGGGTGGAACGGATTAATTGTATTTACATTATTTCTTATGGGAAATAAGGTTTCGAATTACGAAAGTTTCGTGTTGAGAAATAGCTCCTGGAATGAATTAATTACGTTAGTCAAGGGACCACTGTATTTGTGTATACCTGAATAAACTTACGACTCCACATGCACTTGAGTAAGTTTATTCAGGTGTACACAAATACAGTTACGTACATATATTATCATACATAGCAGCATATGTGGGAAGCTCCTATGATAACCCAAAAAAGTCAAGGTGACTTATTTCCATAGGGATCCTTGTATCTTTACCATATGGTACCCTGTACCAAATGGTCAGTAAGTGGTTGGTGGAAGGAGGCACTAGCTTATAGTGAGTGTTGGTCTCAAGGCACACTAACGCAGCAGTGAGTCTGGGTCTCAAGGCACACTGACGTAGCAGTTTCCAACACAAAGCGCTTCATCATCCACCTATAGAAACATGTCCAGTCACTGTACATTTGTAAATATACAATAGAACATTACTAACATACAACATTTTTGCATATTTTTTATTGTAAACAAAATAATGATGAAAATATGAGTACGGTTGTGTTGAATACAACGGTACCATATAGTACCATATGGTACAATGTACCATATGGTGCCACAAGCATGCAGCATGCTGCACCAGCCCAATGCAACAGCATATGTGAAAGATCCTAGAATAACTCAAAAAGTCAGGGTGACTTATTTCCATTGGGATCCCTGTATCTGTACCATATGGTACCCTGTACCATATGATACCCTGTACCATATGATACCCTGTACTATGGTACAGGGTACTATATGGTACATTGTAGCATATGGTACATTGCACCATATGATACATTGTACCATATGGTTCCATTGTACCATATGATACTATATGGTGCATTGCACCATATGATACATTGTACCATATGATACATTGCACCATATGGTACCACCATATGGTACTATATGGTACCATTGTATTCAACACAATACCGCACTAATATTTCCATCATTATTTTGTTTACAATAAACTTGTAAACAAGTTTTGTAAGCAATATGATGATAAACAAATTAGTGTGGTTATTGTGTTGAATACAATGAGTGTACAATTATACATTATACATTATATTGGTCTCACAGGCCACAAAAGTTACTGGAAAAAAAAATATTAGAAAAGAAAAAAGTAACAAAAACGTAAAATAAAAAAATGCGACTTCACGTTAGTTGCCGATGTTGCCGCCACCGGGTCACTGAGGGTCAACTTCATGACTTTATATCTCGGAAACTATTGATCAGAATTTTTTTTTTTCATTACCTTCACAAAATTATTATCTTTAATTCTGTAAGAATTTTTTTTTTTTTTTCAAAAATTCTTGGACACCGGCGCACCCCTTCCAAAAATGGCCTTGGACCCTGAAAGGGTTAATCCTTTCGGGGTTAGGGTCGTACAAGTACGTTTTACGCACTGTGGTTATTGACGTACTAGTACGCCTAAATTCTAGCGCCCTCAAATCAAGCAGAAACAGGCTGCTAACAGCCTGGGTCTGTGCGGTCAGTGTGCGCAGTATAAAAAATTCCTGCACCACACAGTGCATAATGAGGAAAAAAAACTCTGACCATGTTTTTGGTTTAAAACAGCGACATTGCAGTCTATTTTCGTATGGTATTTATACTTGTATTCTCGTTTTCTTAGTTTCATTTTATAGAATAGATGATATATTACAGAAATAGAGATAATTTTGACTGGTTTCACGATTACAAGTACCTTCAAACTGAGCGCAAAGTAGCGAAAATGTTCGATTTTGGCCGATGCTCAGGAGTAAACAAATCACACCATGCGTCCAATACACATCAACTGGAGAGTCTAATATTCTTGCACAAGTGCGCTGATATTATTTATACCATTTTTACAATAATGCAGTTGTATACATAACAGTAAATCTTCTATTTTTTGTGAGAATAAAAATTCAAAATGGAAAGCAAAAGTAATGTAAGAGGGGCTTGGAGACGTGACTAATGAACAGAGAAGATGTTATTTTAGTGCCAGGAATGTCTGCCTTGTTTATTATGGACCCTATTTTCAAATTGGCATCGTTTGAAATTTGTGTGAAATTGGCCAAATTGCCATTTTCTGACCACTATTTTGGGTAGTTGAAATTGGTAAATAGGCAGTTTCTTGTACTCAATCGATAGAAGAAATGAAGTTCTAGCGAAATAGCTATAATTTTAGTAGACTGAAACATTGGAATTTGCCGAAAATAGGGCTCAAAGTGGGCGAAATCGCCGATGAGTAAATGTCATGGATACCGATAACTTTGCAAAAGCATAGTTCCGTTAGTTTTCGATCAAATTTCATAATTTTGGTGGCGTTATGATCGGAAAAAGATTCTCTATCATTTCATAGGAATTTTTTTTTTTTTTTAAATTCGTTTACCCTGAGAACGAGTTTCAGAGAGACCCCTTGGACCCCCAAAGGGTTAAATGTCTTATTTTACGTTAATACAGACATTTTCATTAATCCATCTATGATATTTTCTTCAAAATTATATAAGAAACACGTTAAAAAGCATATAAACATACTGTTTATATGCTATGGTGTTGCTGGGCGGAGGGAAAACATTACACAATACAGTGGACCCCCGAGTTTCGTAAAAACTTCACTCCTGAAGTCTGCTCAAGTGCCATTACCGAACGAATTTACTCCCTTAAGGAAAAATTTCACGTAGGTTAGTCTATTTCAGACCCCCAAAAATACACTTCCACAAGAACTTACAAAATTATACTTACATAATTGCATGATTTCCGGGGTATTCGTTAACCGAGGGTCCACTGTACTAATACAGTGGACCCCTGCCTAACGAGCAAAATTCATTCCAGAAGCCTGCTCAAGTGCCATTACCGAACGAATTTACTCCCATAAGAAATAATGTCAAGAAGGTTAGTCCATTTCAGACCCCCAAAAAAACACTTCCACAAGCACTTACAATATTATACTTGCATAATTGTACGATTTCCGGGGTGCTCGTTAGGTAAGGGTCCACTGTAATAATCACTCTTGGGCACATTAAATGTCTTATTTTGCATTAATATAGACATTTTCATTAATTTATCTATGATATTTTCTTCAAAATTGTTTAAAAAACACGTTACATAACATATAAACATGATACATACACCCACAGAATAAAAATTGACAAATATGAGATTTGTTTACCAAGCGACTTAGTAGGAGTGTCGGAAGAATTACGTTTTCTCTAGTCAAACACTGAGGGATAACTGTAGAAAAATATTCCTTTTATATGCCTTCACTCTATATATAGCTATTCATGACCCTTGTGGGTTTAGCACTTCTTTTTTATTATGATAATAATAAAAGAATAGGTGACGAAAGATTGGATATCAGATTGGAGGGAGAGAGTATGGAGGAGGTGAATGTATTCAGATATTTGGGAGTGGACATGTTGGCAGATGGGTCTATGAAGGATGAGGTGAATCATAGAATTGATGAGGGGAAAAGGGTGAGTGGAGCACTTCGGAGTCTGTGGAGACAAAGAACCTTGTCTATGGAAGTAAAGAGGGGAATGTATGAGAGTATAGTTATACCAACGCTCTTATATGGGTGTGAAGCATGGGTGATGAATGTTGCAACGAAGAGAAGGCTGGAGGCAGTGGAGATGTCATGTCTGAGGTCAATGTGTGGTGTGAATATAATGCAGAGAATTCGGAGTTTGGAAATTAGGAGGAGGTGCGGGATTACCAAAACGATTGTCCAGAGAGCTGAGGAGGGTTGTTGAGGTGGTTTGGACATGTAGAGAGAATGGAACGAGACAGAGTGACTTCGAGAGTGTATAAATCTGTAGTGGAGGAAGGCGGGGTAGGGGTCGGCCTAGGAAAGGTTGGAGGGAGGGGTAAGGAAGTTTTGTGTGCGAGGGGCTTGGACTTCCAGCAAGCATGTGTGAGCGTATTTGATAGGAGTGAATGGAGGCATATGGTTTTTAATACTTGACGTGCTGTTGGAGTGTGAGCAAAGTAACATTTATGAAGGGATTCAGGGAAACCGGCAGGCCGGACTTGAGTTCTGGAGATGGGAAGTACAGTGCCGGCACTCTGAAGGAGGGGTGTTAATGTTGCAGTTTTATAACTGTAGTGTAAAGCACCCTTCTGGCAAGACAGTGATGGAGTGAATGATGATGAAAGTTTTTCTTTTCGGGCCACCCTGCCTTGGTGGGAATCGGCTGATGTGTTAAAAAAAAAAAAAAAAAATAATAATAATACTATCATTAACTCTAAAAATAGAGTGTTGCATGAGAATGGGAGTGTTGCTGTTTGTTTATTCTGTACTAACTTGTACACAATGTAAGAGTAAAGTGGTCCCTCGGTTTTCGCCGAAAATTCGTTCCAGAATGCTGCTCAAGTGCCATTACCGAACGAATTTACTTCCTTAAGAAATAATGTCACGTAGGTTAGTCTATTTCAGACCCCCAAAAACACACTTGCAACAGCACTTACGAAAATACACTTACATAAATGTTCGAGTTTGGAGATGCACGAAAACCGAGGGACCACTGTATTTGTATTGTGAGGTAATTATTATAATAAAAAAAATTATTTTGAGGTAAAAGTTTCACAAACTCTTACAAACGTATGTGAATGAACTAAAAGTGGACACATATTAATCGCATTCATTTCGCCTGACCGAGTGATCACCCACTACCTGTTCAGTTCGTTTTTACCTTGTCTGAACTCCGTATCTCGTTCTCTCTCTCGTTTATTCTTTCGTTAACTAGTTGGCTCTCATTGACTATGGCGTCTAAGCTTAGTTGTGATAAAAAGAGGAGTCATAAGCCTCTTACTTTAAGTGCCAAGTTAGAAATGATTGAACTTAGTGAACTGACTTTTTTGGGTTATCCTAGGTTCTCTACGCATATTCTGCTATGTATGATAATCTATGTAACTGTATTTCTGTATACCTGAATAAACTTACAGTTACATATAGCAGCCTATGTGTAGAGAACCCAGGATAACCCAAGAGTGTCAGCTAACACTCTTGCTAGGAGATAATGCTGCTGGGGATTGCAAGTTAAAACCTATGATAATTTATCACTCAGAGAATCCTAGGGCCCTAAAGAACTATGCAAAAGGTAGCCTCCCTGTTTATTATAAATCCAATTCGAAAGCTTCGATGACTACTGATCTTTTCATAAATTGGTTCCCAGACTATTTTAAGCCTACAGTTGAGGCTTACTGCAAGGAAAAGAAAATTCCTTTTAATGTTTTACTTGTTTTAGACAATACCCTGCCACTCACCTCTCACACATCAATGTTAATACTTTAAGATAAGTAATAAGTGTACTCTGTGTTTATTTTACTTTTTATTGTGTTTTTTAATGCTTAGTTCTATTGGAAACTTAATATAAGTTAGTGTAAGTTTGTTGTCTGGCATTTATATGCATTTAGAAGTGGAAAAAAATGGCGTTCTGCTTTTCGATGATGTCTGCTTTAAGGCACTAGCCTGGAACCTAACCTGCCATATAAGAGGGGCCCTACTGTATAGGAGATTTTGGAAGATGTTAAGTGAGTGAGAGAGTACTTGATGTTAAGTGAGTGAGAGAGTACTTGATGTTGAATGAGAAAGTATCTGATGTTAAGTGAGTGAGAGAGTACTTGATGTTAAGTAAGTGAGAGAGTACTTGATGTTAAGTGAGTGAGAGAGTACTTGATGTTAAATGAGTGAGAGAGTACTTGTGGCAGGGGACATGAAAGTTAAAGTGGGAGAAATGGTTACAGAGGGCATGGTAGGTTAAGTTTAGGGTGCCAGGTGTAGAGGGTGTGATAGGTAAATTTGGAGTGCCACGTGTAGAGGGTGTAGTAGGTAAGTTTGGGGTGCCAGGTGTAGAGGGTGTGGTAGGTTAAGTTTAAGGTGCCAGGTGTAGAGGGTGTGGTAGGTAAGTTTGGGGTGCCAGGTGTAGAGGGTGTGGTAGGTAAGTTTGGGGTACCAGGTGTAGAGGGTGTGGTAGGTAAGTTTGAGGTGCCAGGTGTAGAGGGTGTGGTAGGTTAAGTCTTCAAGCAGGCACTGGACAGGCACCTCAAGTCGGTACCTGATCAGCCGGGCTGTGGTTCGTACGTTGGACTGCGTGCGGCCAGCAGTAACAGCCTGGTTGATCAGGCACTGGTCCAACAGGAGGCCTTGTCACAGACCGGGCCGCGGGGGCATTGACCCCTGGAATTCTCTCCAGGTAGACTCCAGGTAGGGTGCCAGGTGTAGAGGGTGTGGTAGGTAAGTTTGGGGTGCCAGTAGTAGAGGGTGTGGTGGGTAAGTTTGGGGTGCCAGGTGTAGAGAGTGTGGTAGGTAAGTGTGGGGTGCCAGGTGTAGAGGGTGTGGTAGGTAAGTTTGGGGTTCCAGGTGTAGAGGGTGTGGTAGGTAAGTTTGGGGTGCCAGGTGTAGAGGGTGTGGTAGGTAAGTTTGGGGTGCCAGGTGTAGAGGGTGTGGTAGGTAAGTTTGGGGTGCCAGGTGTAGAGGGTGTAGTAGGTAAATTTGGGGTGCCAGGTGTAGAGGGTGTAGTAGGTAAGTTTGAGGTGCCAGGTGTAGAGGGTGTGGTAGGTAAGTTTGGGGTGCCAGGTGTTGAGGGTGTCGTAGGTAAGTTTGGGGTGCCAGGTGTAGAGGGTGTGGTAGGTTATGTTTAGGGTGCCAGGTGTAGAGGTGTGGTAGGTAAGTTTGGGGTGCCAGGGAAGAGGGTGGTAGGTAAGTTTGGGGTGCCAGGTGTAGAGGGTGTGGTAGGTAAGTTTGGGGTGCCAGGTGTAGAGTGTGTAGTAGGTAAATTTGGGGTGCCAGGTGTAGAGGTGTAGTAGGTAAGTTTGAGGTGCCAGGTGTAGAGGGTGTGGTAGGTAAGTTTGGGGTGCCAGGTGTTGAGGGTGTCGTAGGTAAGTTTGGGGTGCCAGGTGTAGAGGGTGTGGTAGGTAAGTTTGGGGTGACAGGTGTAGAGGGTGTGGCAGGTAAGTTTGGGGTGCCAGGGGAAGAGGGTGTGGTAGGTAAGTTTGGGGTGCCAGGTGTAGAGGGTGTGGTAGGTAAGTTTGGGGTGCCAGGTGTAGAGGGTGTGGTAGGTAAATTTGGGGTGCCAGGTGTAGAGGGTGTAGTAGGTAAGTTTGAGGTGCCAGGTGTAGAGGGTGTGGTAGGTAAGTTTGGGGTACCAAGTGTAGAGGGTGTGGTAGGTTATGTTTAGGGTGCCAGGTGTAGAGGGTGTGGTAGGTAAGCTTGGTGTGCCAGGTGTAGAGGGTGTGGTAGGTAAGTTTGGGGTGCCAGGTGTAGAGGGTGTGGTAGGTAAGTTTGGGGTGCCAGGTGTAGAGGGTGTGGTAGGTAAGTTTGGGGTGACAGGTGTAGAGGGTGTGGTAGGTAAGTTTGGGGTGCCAGGTGTAGAGGGTGTGGTAGGTAAGTTTGGGGTGCCAGGTGTAGAGGGTGTAGTAGGTAAATTTGGGGTGCCAGGTGTAGAGGGTGTAGTAGGTAAGTTTGAGGTGCCAGGTGTAGAGGGTGTGGTAGGTAAGTTTGGGGTGCCAGGTGTTGAGGGTGTCGTAGGTAAGTTTGGGGTGCCAGGTGTAGAGGGTGTGGTAGGTTATGTTTAGGGTGCCAGGTGTAGAGGGTGTGGTAGGTAAGTTTGGGGTGCCAGGGGAAGAGGGTGTGGTAGGTAAGTTTGGGGTGCCAGGTGTAGAGGGTGTGGTAGGTAAGTTTGGGGTGCCAGGTGTAGAGTGTGTAGTAGGTAAATTTGGGGTGCCAGGTGTAGAGGGTGTAGTAGGTAAGTTTGAGGTGCCAGGTGTAGAGGGTGTGGTAGGTAAGTTTGGGGTACCAAGTGTAGAGGGTGTGGTAGGTTATGTTTAGGGTGCCAGGTGTAGAGGGTGTGGTAGGTAGCTTGGTGTGCCAGGTGTAGAGGGTGTGGTAGGTAAGTTTGGGGTGCCAGGTGTCGAGGGTGTGGTAGGTAAATTTGAGGTGCCAGGTGTAGAGGGTGTGGTAGGTAAGTTTGGGGTGTCAGGTGTAGAGGGTGTGGTAGGTAAGTTTAGGGTGCCAGGTGTAGAGGGTGTGGTAGGTAAGTTTGAGATGCCTGGTGTAGAGGGTGTGGTAGTTAAGTTTGGGGTGCCAGGTGTAGAGGGTGTGGTTGGTAAAATTGGTGTACCAGGTGTAGAGGGTGTGGTAGGTAAGTTTGGGGTGGCAGGTGTATAGGGTGTGGTAGGTAAGATTGGGGTGCCAGGTGTAGAGGGTGTGGTAGGTTAGTTTGGGGTGCAAGGTGTAGAGGGTGGGGGAGGTAAGTTTGGGGTGCCAGGTGTAGAGGGTGAGGTGTAAAATTGGGGTGCCAGGTGTAGAGGGTGTGGTAGGTAAGATTGGGGTGCCAGGTGAAGTGTGTGGGGTAGATAAGTTTGGGGTGCCAGGTATAGAGTGTGTGGTATGTAAGAATGGGGTGCCAGGTGTAGAGGGTGTGATAGGTAAGTTTGGGGTGCCAGGTGTAGAGGGTGTGGTAGGTAAGATTGGGGTACCAGGTGTAGAGGGTGTGGTAGGTAAGTTTGGGGTGCCAGGTGTAGAGGGTGTGGTAGGTAAATTTGGGGTGCAAGGTGTAGAGGGTGTGGTAGGTAAGATTGGGGTACCAGGTGTAGAGGGTGTGGTAGGTAAGTTTGGGGTGCCATGTGTAGAGGGTATGGTAGTTAAATTTGGGGTGCCAGGTGTAGAGGGTGCAGTAGGTAAGATTGGGGTACCAGGTGTAGAGAGTGTGGTAGGTAAGATTGGTGTGCCAGGAGTAGAGGATGTGGTAGGTAAGAATGGGGTGCCAGGTGTAGAGGGTGTGATAGGTAAGATTGGGGTACCAGGTGTAGAGGGTGTGGTAGGTAAGAATGGGGTACACGGTGTAGAGGGTGTGATAGGTAAGATTGGGGTGCCAGGTGTAAATGATAATGAGGGACCTTTGATTGAACTTTGTATAGGAAGAGGTTTTGTAATACATAATACATATTTTAAGAAAAAAATATAAGTATACAAGATATGATATTGGGTGTAATGACAATAGTTTGTTGGGCTATGTATTGGTAGATAAAAGACCGATGGGTAGGCATCAGGATATCCACGTTTATAGAGAGGACACAGATGTATCAGATTCATTTTTAATTGTAGCTACAGTGAGAGTAAACTGTAGATGGGATACAAGAAGAATGGAATCGGTAAGTAAGAGAAAGAGGTGAAGGTTTATAAACTAAGGGAGGAAGCAGTTAGGGTAAGATATTTGTCAGTATCTATTACCAAGGTAATAGATGGGCTAGTAAGAGTATAGGCAATAAGGTTGAAGATGTATGCAGCAGATTTAAGATACAAGAAGAGAGGAGTATATGGAGAGAAAAAGGTAAGTTAAGAGAGTGGTGAAGGAACATAAAAGGAGAGCAAATGAGAGAGTGGGTGAGATGCTATTAATAAATGTGGCTGAGAATAAGAAAAAGTTTTGGAGTGAGATCAATATTATGCAGTATATTGTAGATAATATTTTATATAAAAAAAATGCTCCATAGTTCCGGGATTGTTCTGAAACTGGACACGTATTACTCCTGGTAAGTCAGAGTGACCAAGAGAGGAGAAAGTGAGTTGTGTTTTGTACAGTAGGTGAAGCACAGTAGATGGAGCAAGATGTAGTTCTGTGAGTAGGTGAGCTGATGAGTTTTTTTTTTAGTTTTTTTTTTTTTTTCAACAAGTCGGCCGTCTCCCACCGAGGCAGGGTGACCCAAAAAGAAAGAAAATCCCCAAAAAGAAAATACTTTCATCATCATTCAACACTTTCACCACACTCATACATAATCACTATCTTTGCAGAGGCGCTCAGATACGACAGCTGAGAATAGTCCCTCCCAGCTGTCACTATCCCAGACCCCTCCTTTAAAGTCCAGGCATTGTACTTCCCATTTCCAGGACTCAAGTCCAACTAAATCAATTAACTGGTTTCCCTGAATCCCTTCACAAAATGTTACCCTGCTCACACTCCAACAGTTCGTCAGGTCCCAAAAACCATTCGTCTCCATTCACTCCTATCTAACACGCTCACACATGCTTGCTGGAAGTCCAAGCCCCTCGCCGACAAAACCTCCTTTACCCCCTCCCTCCAACCTTTTCTAGGACGACCCCTACCCTGCCTTCCTTCCCCTACAGATTTATACGCTCTCCAAGTCATTCTACTTTGATCCATTCTCTCTAAATGACCAAACCACCTCAACAACCCCTCTTCAGCCCTCTGACAAATACTTTTAGTAACTCCACACCTTCTCCTAATTTCCACATTCCGAAATTTCTGCATAATATTTACACCACACATTGCCCTTAGACAGGACATCTCCACTGCCTCCAGCCTCCTCCTCGCTGCAGCATTTGCAACCCATGCTTCACACCCATATAAGAGCGTTGGTACCACTATACTTTCATACATTCCCTTCTTTGCCTCCATGGATAACGTTTTTTGTCTACACAGATACCTCAATGCACCACACTCACCTTTTTTCCTTCACCAATTCTATGGTTAACCTCATCCTTCATAAACCCATCCGCTGACACGTCAACTCCCAAATATCTGAAAACATTTACTTCTTCCATAATCCCTCTCTCCAATGTGATACCCTCATCAATGTGATACCCTCATCACCTTACTCTTATCTATGTTCACTTTCAACTTTCTACCTTTACACACTCTACCAAACTCGTCCACTAACCTTTGCAACTTTTCTTTAGAATCTCCCATAAGCACAGTATCATCAGCAAAAAGTAACTGTGCCAACTCCCATTTTGCATTTAATTCCCCATAATTTAATCCCACCCCTCTCCCCAACACCCTAGCATTTACTTCTTTTACAACCCCATCTATAAATATATTAAACAACCATGGTGACATTACACATCCCTGTCTAAGACCTACTTTTACAGGGAAGTAATCTCCCTCTCTCCTACACACCCTAACCTGAGCTTCACTATCCTCATAAAAACTCTTTACAGCCTTCAGTAACTTACTACCTATTCCATACACTTGCCACATTGCTCCCCTATCCACTCTATCATATGCCTTTTCTAAATCCATAAATGCAATGAAAACTTCTCTACCTTTATCTAAATACTGTTCACATATATGCTTCACTGTAAACACTTGATCTACACATCCCCTACCCACTCTAAAGCCTCCTTGCTCATCTGCAATCCTACTCTCTGTCTTACCTCTAATTCTTTCAATAATAATCCTGCCATACACTTTACCTGGTATACTCAGTAAACTTATTCCCCTATAATTTTTACACTCTCTTTTATCCCCCTTCCCTTTATATAAAGGAACTATACATGCTCTCTGCCAATCCCTAGGTACCTTCCCCTCTTTCATACATTTATTAAACAAAAATACCAACCACTCCAGCACTATACAGTCATCCCTCGGTTTTCGCTTGTCCCAGTTATCGCCAATTTTGGTTTTCCCCGACTTTTTTCAGGGAAAATTTGGCTCAGTTTTCGCCGATTATTTTAGTTTTCGCCGATCGTATGGGACCTGTCCACTAGTGCCGCGCACATAGTGACCCTGGATAAGGACTTGGTACCTAGAGTCCTTATGGAGGATTCCCTTCCAAAATTAGGTCTCTTCCTCTCCCATCTTCCCTCTCTCCCATCCAGCAACATCAGTCTTCAATAAAGGTAAGTGCCACATTCAGTTCATTCATTTGTGCATGTAAATCTATCTTTAAGGCCCCCAATTTTTTTTTTTTCCAAACTTCTGGGTTTCTGAAACGGATTAATTGAATTTCCATTATTTCTTATGGGGAAAATAGTTTTGGTTTTCGCCGATTTTGGTTTTTGCCGATCCATCTGGAACGGATTAAAACCGAAAACCGAGGGATGACTGTATCCTCCCCTGCTTTTAACATTTCTGTCATGATTCCGTCAGTTCCAGCTGCTTTACCCCCTTTCATTCTACGTAATGCCTCACGCACCTCCCCCACACTCACATCCTGCTCTTCTTCACTCCTAAACGATGTTGTACCTCCCTGGCCAGTACAGTGGACCCTCGGTTAACGAGTACCCCGGAAATCGTACAGTTATGTAAGTATAATATTGTAAGTGCATGTGGAAGTGTATTTTTGGGGTCTGAAATAGACTAACCTACGTGACATTATTTCTTAAGGACGTAAATTCGTTCGGTAATGGCACTTGAGCAGGCTTCTGGGATGAAGTTTTTTCGTTAACCGAGGGTCCACTGTACATGAAATTACCGCCTCCCTTTTTTCATCGACATTTAAAAGTTCCTCAAAATATTCCCGCCATCTACCCAATACCTCCAGCTCCCCATCTACTAACTCCCCTACTCTGTTTTTAACTGACAAATCCATTCGTTCCCTAGGCTTTCTTACCTTGTTTATCTCACTCCAAAAAATTTTCTTGTTTTCAGCAAAATTTCTTAACAGAGCCTCTCCCATTCTTTCATCTGCTTTTCTTTTGCACTCTCTCACCACTCTTCACCTTTCTTTTACTCTCCATATACTCTGCTCTTCTATTTACACTTCTGTTTTGTAAAAACCTCTCATAAGCTACCTTTTTCTCTTTTATCACACCCTTTACTTCTTCATTCCACCACTCACTCCTCTTTCCTCCTGCACCCACCCTCCTATAGCCACAAACTTCTGCCCCACATTCTAATACTGCATTTTTAAAACTATCCTAACTCTCTTCAACCCCCCCACTACTCATACTTGCACTAGCCCACCTTTCTGCCAATAGTTGCTTATATCTCACCCTAACTTCCTCCTCCCTTAGTTTATACACTTTTACCTCTTTCTTACTTGCTGTTGCCATTTTATTTTTGTCCCATCTACCTTTTACTCTAACCGTAGCTACAACCAAATAATGATCCGATATATCTGTTGCCCCTCTATAAACATGTACATCCTGAAGCCTACCCATCAACCTTTTATCCACCAATACATAATCCAACAAACTACTTTCTTTACGTGCTATATCATACCTTGTATATTTATTTATCCTCTTTTTCATAAAATATGTATTACTTATTACCAAACCTCTTTCTACACATAGCTCAATTAATGGTTCCCCATTTACATTTAACTCTGGCACCCCAAATTTACCTACTACTCCCTCCACAACATTTTTACCCACTTTAGCATTAAGATCCCAAACCACAGTTTATACTATAGGTAATTTTATTTGTGTTTAAGTGCTCTCATGTTTACCTGTAAGGCCCTAGTGTGAAGAGGCCTATTTCAAGTTTTGAGAGAGTACTCGTACAGCCTGCAGGTTGAGTAGCTTGCAGAAGAAGGGGTAAGTGTGTCATGGAGCCTCCCTGTTTATAAATGTTTATGTATTTTCTGTTACTTACTATTGCAGTGTGCTAGTGAGCTAATGTGAGTGAGTAAAGGTGATTGAATGGAGTCAGAGGTATCAGGAAGATGGAGAGAATATTTTGACGAACTGTTACATGATGAATAAGATAGATAAGCTGTGATTTTGTGCATCAGACAGGGAGGTATAACATCTTAACCCTTTGGGGGTTGACAGGCCTTCTCGGAAACATGTTCTCAGGGTCAAAATGTTTTAAAAAAAAAAATTCTTATGAAATGATAGAGAATCTTTTTCCAATCATAACGACACCAAAAGTATGAAATTTGAATTTAAACTTACGGAATTATGCTCTCGCGAAGTTATCAGTCTCGAAGATGTTTACGCATCGGCGATTTCGCCCACTTTGAGCCCTATTTTTGGCCAATTCCAATGTTCCAGTCCACTAAAATCATAGCTATTTCACTAGAACTCCATTTCTTCTATCGATTGAGTACAAGAAACCGCCTATTTACCAATTTCAACTACCCCAAAATAGTGGTCAGAAAATGGCAATTTGGCCAATTTCACACAAATTTCAAACGATGCCAATTTCAAAATAGAGTCCAGAATAAACAAGGCAGACATTCCTGGCACTAAACTAACATCTTCTCTGTTCATTAGTCATGTCTCCAGGCCCCTCTTACATTACTTTTGCTTTCCATTTTGAATTTTTATTCTCACAAAAAATAGAAGATTTACTGTTATGTATACAACTGCATCATTGTAAAAATGGTATAAATAATATCAGCGCACTTGTGCAAGAATATTAGACTCACCAGTTGATGTGTATTGGACACATGGTGTGATTTGTTTACTCTTGAACATCAGCTAAAATCGAACATTTTTGCTAATTTGAGCTCAATTTCAAGGTACTTGTCATTGTCAAACCAATCAAAATCATCTTTATTTCTGTAATATATCTTCCATTCTATCAAATAAGACCAATAAAACGAGAATACATCAATAAATACCATACGAAAATAGACTGCAAAGTTGCTGTTTTAAACAAAAAAAAACGGTCATTTTTTTTTTCTCATTATGCAGTGCGTGCTGCAGGATTTTTTTATACTGCGTACACTGACCACACAGACCCATTCTTACATATGTAGGCCTACCAGCCGTTTCCCGCTTAATTTGAGGCCGCTAGAATTTACGCATACTAGTACGGCACCAACCCCTGCTCGTAAAACGTACTAGTATGGCACCGACCCCGAAAGGGTTAAATGAGTGAGGAACAGACAGTTGTGAGTGTGGGGGAGGTGTGAGGCAGTGAGTAGAATGAAAGGATGTAAAGTGGCTGAGATTGATGGAATAAAGACAGAAATGTTAAAAGCAGGTGGGGATATAGTTTAGGAATGGTTGGTGCTTTTAATAAATATATGAAAGAAGGGAAGGTACCTAGGGATTGACAGAGAGCATACATAGTTCTTTTGTATAAAGGCAAATGGAACAAAAGAGAGTGTAAGAATTATAGGGGAATAAGTCTGTTGAGTGAACCTGGTAAAGTGTATGGTAGAGTTATTATTAAAAAAATCAAGAGTAAGACAGAGAGCAGGACAGCAGATGAACAAGAAGGCTTTAGAAAGGGTAGGGGGGTGTAGACCAAGTGCTTACAGTGAAACGTAAGTGAACAGTATTTAGATAAGAGTAAAGAGGTTTCCGTTGCATTTAATGTTTTGGAAAAGGCATATGATGAGATGGATAGGGGTGCAATATGGCAGATGTTGCAAATGTATGGAAAAGGTGGTAGGTTACTGAAAGCAATCAAAAGTTTTTACCAGGATAGTGAAGCTCAGGTTAGAGTATGTATTAGAGAGGGAGATTATTTCCTAGTAAAAGTTGGCCTTAGACGGATGCATGATGTCACAATGGATACTCAATATATTTATAGATGGGTTTGTAAGAGAAGTGAATGCTCGGGTGTTGGCAAGAGGTGTGGGGTTAAAAGTGGGAGTTGTCACAGTTGCTTTTTGCTGATGACACTGTGCTTTTGGGAGATTCTGAAGAGGTTAGTGACTGAGTTTGGAAGTGTATGTAAAAGAAGGAAATTAAAACAGAACATAGGAAACAACAAGACGATAAGGATAACAAAACATTTAGGTAATGAAAGATTGGATATCAGAGTGGAAGGACAGAGAATGGAGGAAGTGAATGTATTCAAATATTTGGGAGTGGACTTGACAGGAAATGGGTCTATGAAAGATGAAGTGAATTGTAAAATTACTGAGGGGAAAAAAAGTGAGTGGCGCACTGAGGAGTCTGTGGAGAAAAACGTTATCCATGGAAGCAAAGAGGGGAATTTGTGAGAGTATAGTGGTATCAATGTTCATAAGAACATAAGAATGGAGGAACACTGCAGAAGGCCTACTGGCCCATACAAGGCAGGTCCATATCAAAACTACCACTACCTAAGAATTTACTCCCGTACTCGACACTAATCAAACCCAGCCCCTCCCACTCATATATTTGTCCAATCTCTTTTAAAAGCCACCCAAGGTCCTAGCCTCTATCACCCTACTCGGAAGATTGTTCCACGCATCTACAACTCTGTTCGAAAACCAGTACTTGCCTATGTCCTTTCTAAATCTAAATTTATCCAATTTAAATCCGTTATTTCTGGTTCTTACTTGGTTCGATATCCTCAGTATTTTATTAATATCTCCTTTGTTTATGCCCATCATCCACTTGTACACCTCGATGATATCTCCCCTCATTCTACGTCTCTCCAGAGAGTGGAGATTCAACACTCTAAGTCTATCTTCATACGGGAGATTTCTTATACTGTAAATCATTTTAGTCATTCTTCTCTGTATGTTCTCCAACGAATCTATATCCATTCTGTAGTAAGGAGACCAAAACTGAGCTGCATAATCCAAATGAGGTCTCACTAGTAAAGTATAGAGCTGTAAAATAACTTTTGGACTTCTGTTGCTTATACTTCTTGAAATAAATCCTAGTAATCTGTTAGCCTTATTGCACACACTTAGGCACTGTTGTCTTGGCTTTAGATTTCTGCTTACCATGACTCCCACATTCTGTATGATCAAGCTCTACTTCACCTAGTTTATAAATTCGAGGGATATTTTCATTACCAACGACTAGCACCTTACACTTGTCCACATTGAACTTCATCTGCCACTTTTCAGACCAAGACATTAATTTGTCCAAATCCTCCTGGAGTTCACTGGTATCCTCCTCAGAATGAATCATACGGCCTGTTTTTGTATCATCAGCAAATTTACTCATGTCACTTGCAATTCCTTCATCAAGGTCATTTATGTAAATTATGAACAACAATGGGCCTAAAACTGATCCTTGTGGAATGCCACTAGTGACTAATCCCCATTCAGATTTGACCCCATTAATGGAAACTCTCTGCTTTCTATTGGTAAGCCATGCCTCTATCCATGCTAGAACTTTACCTCCTATACCATGAGCTGCCACCTTTCTTAAGAGTCTCTTGTGAGGTACTCTATCGAAGGCCTTACTGAAATCTAAGTAAACTATATCATATTCTTTATCACTGTCTACTACCTCAAAAGTTTTATTGAAAAAGTCAGTAAATTTGTCAGGCAGGAACGACCTCTCGTAAACCCATGCTGAGATTCATTAATCAAATTATGTTCTTCAAGGTTACTTCTAATAATATCAGCTATAATTGATTCTAATAATTTGCCTACTATAGACGTGAGGCTTATTGGACGGTAATTTGATGGAATGGACTTATCCCCTGATTTGAATATAGGAACTACAATAGCTATCTTCCACATCTCTGGCACAACACCAGTTAGGATGGACGTATTAAACACATTCGTTAATGGCTGACTAAGTTCCATCTTGCATTCTTTAAGTACCCTGGAAAACAACTCGTCGGGTCCCGGGGACTTATTTTGCTTCAGTTTATCTATCTGTTTGATAACCATGTCCCTTGTGACAGTAATATTAGTTAATTTGAATTCTTCAGGAACTGAATAATTGTTAATTTCTGGAATCTCATTTACATCTTCTTGTGTAAAGACTGACAAAAAATATTCATTAAATAGAGAACACATTTCCAGTTCGTTATCCGTCAGCTGTTCATTCCCAATTTTCAGAGGACCTACCTTTTCCCTCACCTTCGTCCTATACACTTGAAAGAACCCTTTTGGATTAAAAAGAACCCTTTTGGATTTGAAAGAACCCTTTTGGATTTGAAAGAACCCTTTTGGATGTGTGAAGCATGGGTAGTGAATGTTGCAACAAGGAGAAGGCTGGAGGCAGTGGAGATGTTGTGTCTAAAGGCAATGTGTGGTGTGAATATAATGCAGAGAATCAATAGCTTGGAGATTAGGAGGTGCAGGGTTTCTAAAAGCATTATCCATAGGGCTGAGGAGGAGGTAAGGTGGTTCGGATATTTATAATGGATGGAACAAAATAGAATGACTTGGAGGGCATATAAATCTGTAGTGGAAGGCAGAGGAGAGGTCATCTAGGAAAGGCTGGAGGGAGGGGGTAAAGGAGGTTTTGTGTGTGAGGGGCATGGACTTCTAGTAGGCATGCATGAGTGTGTTAGATAGAAGCAAGTGAAGACAAATGGTTTTTATGACTTGACGTGCTGTTGGAGAGTGAGCAAAGTAACATTTATGAAGGGATTCATAGAAACTGGTTAGTCAGACTTGAGTTGTGCTCTGAAGGAGGGGTGATGATATGTTGCAGTTTTTGAACTTTAATGTAGGCTCGCCTCTGGCAAGACAGTGATGGAGTGAATGATGATGATAGTGGGAAATGGCCGATGTGCTAATAAAAAAAAAATAGATAATACAAAGACTTCTTTCAACAGATTCGTCATGCTAGATATTCTGAAATTACATAAGAAAAAAAAGAGGCACCAAAGGCACCATGTTTATATCTGTGAACCAAGACTCTTCAACCAGTAGATATCAGAAGCATTGCCAGAACAAATATAGAGCCTCTCCTCACTTAACGACAGAGTATACTAACAACAGAGCATACTAAAATGGTAGTGGGGTTGTGTCAACAATCTTTGATATTGTTTTAATGTCACTTTTGCACCATTTATAATATTTTTAGAATATTTTTAAATGTTTATACAGTAGTGTAGACAGCCTATACTGCCTGCTAGTTTCTTATCTCGTGGCACTCCAGTGCTGCCATCTGTAGGCATATTCAGGTCACAGAATAGGGGAAATCAGCTCTATTATACATGCATTATTGAAGTTTGCATACTGGTCAGAGAGCCCTTCATAAGTCTGAGTCATCAGTAAACGAGTACATCGCTAAGTAAGGAGAGGTTGTAATTGTATAAATAATATCAGCGCATTTGTAAACACACATTAGACCCACCAGTTGGATATGTATTGGATGAGTGACGTGATTTGTTTACTCTTGAATATCGGCAAAAATCAAACATTTCTGCTAATTTAAGCTCAATTTCAAGCTATTTTCAGTCCTTAAACCAATCAAATGCATTTCTATTTCTGTAATATATCTTCTAGTCTATCAAATGAGACCAACAAACTGAGAATACAATCATGAAAACCATACAAAAATACAATGCAAAGTCGCTGCTTGAAACCAAAAACACAGTCGTAGTTTTTTTTTCTCATTATGCACTGTGTGCTGCAGGACTTTTTTATATGGTGCACACTTACTACATAGACCCATTCTCTCATCTCAAGGACCAAATTTACCACTCACAGCTTATTTGAGTGAGCTGAACTCATGACGTAGTAATACACCACAGACAGTGACCTCAAAGCCATAGTACTATGGCACAGTCAGCAAAAGGGTTAATATTTGGTTACATCTTTGGTGCAACATAGATGAGGGTCATGTTAAACAAAGACCTACTGTGATGTGTTTCAGGTATTCAAGATGGAATCAATATCGGCCTAAAGCTGAGTACAGTGGACCCTCAGTTAACGAATACCCCGGAAATCGTGCAATTATGTAAGTATAATTTTGTAAGTTCTTGTGGAAGTGTATTTTTGGGGGTCTGAAATAGACTAACCTACGTGAAATTTTTTCTTAAGGGAGTAAATTCGTTCGGTAATGGCACTTGAGCAGACTTCAGGAGTGAAGTTTTTACGAAACTCGGGTGTCCACTGTATTGGTATCGGTAGGAATCGACTAAATTTAATTTTTATTTTATTTATTTATTCTTTATTTCTACAAGTACAAGGTATGCAGGCATAGCTGACATCAATAACATACTACTATACAGAAAGTCCCTTGTTATGCAGAGCATTTCCCGCAAATTAGGTCAATGATGTCAGTATCCAGCTAATTTTGATTGTACAGTAGGGACCCACTTATATGGTAGGTTAGGTTCCATGCTACTGCCTTAAAGCGGAAATTGCCGAAAAGTGGAATGCCATTTTTTCCACTTATTAATGCATATAAATGCCAGACAACAAGTTAACACTAACTTATATTAAGTTACCAATAGAACTAATCATTAAAAAACACAATAAAAAGTAAAATACACACACAGTACACTTATTACTTACCTTAAAATATTAATATGAATGTGTGAGAGGTGAGTGGCAGGGTATTTATTGAATAAAATCAGGAGATGGCACACCACCATCCTCTGATTCTTCAACTAATTTTATTAATTTTGTAGACTTGTGTGAAGCTCTTGAAGGAGTGTGTGTTGCTGTTGATGTTGAAGGCTGTTGAAGGCTAGCTGTTGATGTTGAAGGCTGTTGAAGGCTGTTCAAGGCTACTTGTTGATGTTGAAGGCTGTTCAAGGCTACCTGTTGATGTTTAAGGCTGTTCAAGGCTACCTGTTGATGTTGAAGGCTGTTCAAGGTTAGTTGTTGATGTTGAAGGTTGTTCAAGGCTAGCTGCTGATGTTGAAGGTTGCCGTGATACTTTCTTAAAAGTAGGACAACATTGAACTTAGCCTCATGGATTTTTTTTCCTTTCCCTTAAAATTTCTTTATAGCATGTAACACCATGGGAAAGGGATGCACTGTTGAACTTCATTCGAAATTTAGATCAATCTTCTCAAAAATTGTCATTGCTATTTCTACATGGTTGACAGCTTCTTCCAAATCCTGGGATTTCATTTCTTCAATGGCAACAGTTCGGATGGATAATGAGAACCTTCAAAACCAGGGATGCCAAGCCCATGATGACACTTTTCAGGTCGCTTGTTCTATCTATCAGTACTTTGGAGAAACTGGCCGATCTCTTTCTGACAGACTCAGGGAGCACAAAAATAGTGTTAGGCTTGCCGACACTAATAATGCTCTTTTCTGTCATGTCAGAGATCACAGTCATCCTATTGATTGGTCTTCTGCTAAAACTGTCTACCCTACGTCTAACTTTCATAGTTGCCACCTGGTTGAATCCTCCCTTATACACAACTTTCCCTGTATGAATCTTAGCCCTGGCTTTGTCTCTGTTGATGCTTTCCTCTCTCATTACATTGTTAAATGCTCTAAACTTCAGAACACCCGTGACTTAACCTGATTCCTTCCCATTTCATCTCTTCCCTCTTCTTCTTTTTTCTCCTATGGGTTTTCCTTTCTTTCTTTTCTTTTGCCTGGTATTTGTCCTTTTTTTCGCCTTTCCTCCCTCTGTGTTCTCGTCCCACCCTTGCGGGCCGCTAGCCTCATTGCAGTGCTCCTCTAGAACATGACTGTCTCCACTACTACTATTACTACTACTACCACTTCCACTACTTACTCCATTATTTCCCCACTCTCTGGTACCCTCCCCTGTCTGCCTGCCTATAAATACCACTTCCCCCATCTTTGTGTGTTAGTGTGACTTTGTAAATGGTCCAAGTCGGGCCGAAACGTCGTCGTAAGCTCCTCTCTTTTATATGTGCGGGTTGTGTGTGTATTGTTCCAGTCACGGTATTGTGCCTTTTTGTTATTTAGGCTGGAATATTGCTGCACACCAACTGCACCTTTGAAGGCAGGTGAAATTGCTGAACTAGAAAATGTGCAGAGAACCTTTACAGCATGCATAACTGCGATAAACCACCTCAATTACAGTGGACCCCCGGAGTTCGTCATTAATTCATTCCAGAATGCTGCTCAAGTGCTGTTACTGAACGAATTTGTTCCCATAAGGAATAATGTAAATTAGATTAGTCCTTTTAGAACCCCAAAAATACACTTACAAAAGCACTTACAAAAATACACTTACATAATTGTTCGAGTTTGGAGCAGTACAAACTCCGGGGGTCCACTGTACTGGGAACGCTTGAAGTTCCTAAACCTGTACTCTCTAGAACGCAGGCGGGAGAGATACATTATTATATACACTTGGAAAATCCTAGAGGGATTAGTACCAAACCTGCACACGAGAGTCAGTTCCTACGAAAGCAAAAGACTCGGCAGACGATGCAACATCCCCCCAATGAAAAGCAGGGGTGCCACTAGCACGTTGAGAGACAACACAATAAGTGTCAGGGGCCCAAGACTGTTCAACTGCCTCCCAGCGTACATAAGGGGGATTACCAATAGACCCCTGGCTGTCTTAAAACAGGCACTGGACAGGCACCTAAAGTCGTTACCTGACCAGCCGGGCTGTGGTTCATACGTCGGACTGCATGTGGCCAGCAGTTGGCCTGGTTGATCAGGCTTTGATCCACCATGAGGCCTGGTCACAGACCGGGCCGCGGGGGCGTTGACCCCCGGAACTCTCTCCAGGTAAACTCCAGTACTATCATCAGGATGGATCTCCTCTTCATGAAACTTCTTTCTTTCCTCTTCAATCAAAAGATCTTGATCTGTCAGAGCCTCATCATGAGAGAGAAGCAAATCTTTCATAGACATACCTTGTTCACTAAGTTTAATCATTTATAACTTGGCAATTAATTAAGAGGTTTACAACTTCTCTTTTTATCACAACTAAGCTTAGATGCCATCATCAATGAAAGCTAATGAGTCAACGAAAGAGAGAAAGAGATACATGGAGCTCAGACCATGTAAAGACACAAACTGAATGGGAGGTGAAAGGTCACTCGGTCAGAAAAAATAAACGAGTATTACTATGTGTCCAATTTTAGTTCATTCATGTACGTTTGTAAGAGTTTGCGAAACTTTTACCTCACAATATTCTTTTTTTGATTATACTAATAAGTTAGTAGGTTGGTAGACAGAAACCACCCAGGAAGGTACTACCGCCCTGCAAAGTGAATGTGAAACAGAAACCTGTAACTGTTTTACATGATGGTAGGATTGCTGGTGTCTTTTTCTGTCTCATAAACAAGCTGGATAACAGGTATATCTTGCTACTTCTACTTACACAAAGGTCACACTACACAGCATGCACATGCATATATACAGTGGATCCCCGGTGTTCGTGATGCTCCAAACTTGAAGAATTATGTAAGAGTATTTTTGAAAGTGCTTTTGTAAGTGTATTTTTGGGGGTCTAAAAGGACTAGTCTAATTTACATTATTCCTTATGGGAATAAATTTGTTTGGTAACGGCACTTGAACAGCATTCTGGAACAAAAAAATCACGAAAACCCGGGGTCCACTGTATATACAGTGGACCCCGAGTTTCGTAAAAACTTCACTCCTGAAGTCTGCTCAAGTGCCATTACCGAACGAATTTACTCCCTTAAGGAAAAATGTCACGTAGGTTAGTCTATTTCAGACCCCCAAAAATACTTTTCCACAAGCACTTACAATATTATACTTATATAAATGTACGATTTCCGGGGTTTACAAAACTCGGGGGTCCACTGTACATACATACACATATCTAGATTTTTCTTCTTTTTTCTTAATAGATCTTGTTCTTCTTTATTTCCTCTATTCTCCATGGGGAAGTGGGAAAGAATCTTTCCTCCGTAAGCCATGCGTGTCGTATGAGGCGACTAAAATGCCGGGAGCAATGGGCTAGTAACCCCTTCTCCTGTATACATTTACTAAAAAAGAGAAGAAAATTTTTATAAAACTGGGATGTTTGAATGTGCGTGGTTGTAGTGCAGATGATAAGAAAGAGATGATTGCTGATGCTATAAATGAAAAGAAGTTGAATGTCCTGGCCCTAAGCGAAACAAAGCCGAAGGGGGTAGGCAAGTTTCAGTGGGGAGAAATAAATGGGATTAAGTCAGGAGTATCTGAGAGAGTTAGAGCTAAGGAAGGGGTAGCAATAATGTTGAAAGATCAGTTATGGAAGGAGAAGAGGGAATATAAATGTATAAATTCAAGGATTATGCGGATCAAAATAAGGGTCGGATGCGAAAAGTGGGTCATAATAAGCGTGTATGCACCTGGAGAAAAGAGGAATGTAGAGGAGAGAGAGAGAGAGAGATTTTGGGAGATGTTAAGCGAATGTATAGGAACTTTCGAACAAAGTGAAAGGGTAATTGTGGTAGGAGACCTAAATGCTAAAGTAGGAGAAACATTTAGAGAGGGTGTGGTAGGTAAGTTTGGGGTGCCAGGTGTAAATGATAATGGGAGCCCTTTCATTGAACTTTGTATAGAAAAGGCTTTAGTTACAGGCAATACATATTTTAAGAAAAAGAGGATAAATAAGTATACAAGATATGATGTAGGGCATAATAACAGTAGTTTGTTGGACTACGTATTGGTAGATAAAAGACTGTTGAGAAGACATGTTTATAGAGGGGCCACGGATATATCAGATCACTTTTTAGCTGTAGCTACAGTGAGAGTAAAAGGTAGATGGGATACAAGGAAAATAGAAGCAACAAGTAAGAGAACAGTGAAGGTTTATAAACTAAAAGAGGAGGCAGTTAGCAACTATTGGAGGATAGATGGGCTAGGGAGAGTATAGGCAATGGGGTTGAAGATGTATGGGGTAGGTTTAAGAATGTAGTGTTAGAGTGTTCAGCAGAAGTTTGTGGTTATAGGAAAGTGGGTGTAGGAGGGAAGAAGAGCGACTGGTGGAATGATGATGCAAAGAGTGTAGTAAGGGAGAAAAAGTTAGCATACGAGAGGTTTTTACAAAGTAGAAGTGATGCAAGGAGGGAAGAGTAGATGGAGAGAAAAAGAGAGGTTAAGAGAGTGGTGAAGCATTGTAAAAAGAGAGCAAATGAGAGAGTGGGTGAGATGTTATCAACAAATTTTGCTGAAAATAAGAAAAAGTTTTGGAGTGAGATTAATAAGTTGAGGAAGCCTAGTTAACAAATGAATTTGACAGTTAAAAATAGGAGAGGAGAGTTATTAAATGGAGAGTTAGAGGTATCAGGAAGATGGAGGGAATATTTTGAGGAGTTGTTAAATGTTGATGAAGACAGGGAAGCTGTGATTTCGTGTGTAGGGGAAGGAGGAATAACATCTTGTAGGAGTGTGGAAGAGCCAGTTGTGAGTGTGGGGGAAGTTCGTGGGGCAGTGAGTAAAATGAAAGGGGATAAGGCAGCTGGGATTGATGGAATAAAGATAGAAATGTTAAAAGCTGATGGAGATATAGTTTTGGAGTGGTTGGTGCTATTATTTAATAAATGTATGGAAGAGGGTAAGGTATCTAGGGATTGGCAGAGAGCATGCATAGTTCCTTTGTATAAAGGCAAAGGGGACAAAAGAGAGTGCAAAAATTATAGGGGAATAAGTCGTTATCCATGGAGGCAAAGAAGGGAATGTATGAAAGTATAGTGGTACCAACACTCTTATATGGGTGTGAAGCATGGATTGCAAATGCTGCAGCGAGGAGGAGGCTGGAGGCAGTGGAGATGTCCTGTCTAAAGGCAATGTGTGGTGTAAATATTATGCAGAAAATTCGGAATGTGGAAATTAGGAGACGGTGTGGAGTTACTAAAAGTATTTGTCAGAGGGCTGAAGAGGGGTTGTTGAGGTGGTTTGGTCATTTAGAGAGAATGGATCAAAGTAGAATGACTTGGAGAGCGTATAAATCTGTAGGGGAAGGAAGGCGGGGTAGGGGTCGTCCTAGAAAAGGTTGGAGGGAGGGGGTAAAGGAGGTTTTTTGGGCGAGGGGCTTGGACTTCCAGCAAGCATGTGTGAGCATGTTAGACAGGAGTGAATGGAGACTAATGGTTTTTGGGACATGACGATCTGTTGGATAACATTTTGTGAAGGGATTCTGGGAAACCAGTTAATTGATTTAGTTTGACTTGAGTCCAGGAAATGGGAAGTACAATGCCTGCACTTTAAAGGAGGGGTCTGGGATAGTGACAGCTGGGAGGGACTATTCTCAGCTGTCGTATCTGAGCGCCTCTGCAAAGACAGTGATTATGTATGAGTGTGGTGAAAGTGTTGAATGATGATGAAAGTATTTTCTTTTTGGGGATTTTCTTTCTTTTTGGGTCACCCTGCCTCGGTGGGAGACGGCCGACTTGTTGAAAAAAAAAAAAAAGTATGTTGAGTATACCTGGTAAAGTGTATGGCAGAGTTATTATTGAAAGAATTAAGAGCAAGATGGAGAGTCGGATAGCAGATGAACAAGGAGGTTTTAGGAAAGGTAGGGGGTGTGTAGAGCAAGTGTTTAGAGTGAACAGTATTTAGATAAAGGTAAAGAGGTTTTTGTGGCATTTATGGATTTGGAAAAGGGGTATGACAGGGTGGATAGGGGGGCAATGTGACAGATGTTGCAGGTGTATGGAATACGAGGTAGGTTACTGAAAGCAGTGAAGAGTTTATACGAGGATAGTGAGGCTCAGGTTAAAGTATGTAGGAGAGAGGGAGATTATTTCCCAGTAAAAGTAGGCCTTAGACAAGAATGTGTGATGTCACCATGGCTGTTCAATATATTTATAGATAGGGTTGTATGATAAGTGAATGCGAGGGTCTTGGCAAGAGGTGTGGGGTTAAAAGACAAAGAATCAAATACAAAGTGGGAGTTGTCACAGTTGCTTTTTGCTGATGGCCTTGTGCTTTTGGGAGATTCTGAAGAGAAGTTGCAGAGGTTGGTGGATGAGTTTGGTAGGGTATGTAAAAGAAGGAAACTGAAACTGAATATAGGAAAGAGTAAGGTGATGAGGATAACAAAAAGATTAGGTGATGAAAGATTTGATATCAGATTGGAGGGAGAGAGTATGGAGGAGGTGAATGTATTCAGATATTTAGGAGTGGACGTGTCAGCAGATGGGTCTATGAAGGATGAGGTGAATCATAGAATTGATGAGGGTAAAAGGGTAAGTGGTGCACTTAAAATCTGTGGAGACAAAAAACTTTGTCCGTAGAAGCAAAGAAGGGAATGTATGAGAGTATAGTTATACCAACACTCTTATATGGGTGTGAAGCATGGGTGATAAATGTTGCAACAAGGAGAAGGCTGGAGGCAATGGGGATGTCATGTCTGAGATAAATGTGTGGTGTGAATATAATGCAGCGAATTCATAGTGTGGAAATTAGGAGGAGGTGTGGGATTACCAAGACTATTATCCAGAGGGCTGAGGAGGAGTTGGTGAGGTGGTTTGGACATGTAGAGAGGATGGAACAAAGTAGAATGACTTCAAGAGTGTATAAATCTGTAGTGGAGGGAAGGCGGGGTAGGGGTCGGCCTAGGAATGGTTGGAGGGAGGGGGTAAAGGAGGTTTTGTGTGCGAGGGGCTTTGACTTCCAGCAAGCATGCATGAGCGTATTTCATAGGAGTGAATGGAGACAAATGGTTTTTAATATTTGATGTGCTGTTGGAGTGGAAGCAAAGTAACATTTAGGAAGGGATTTAGGGAAACCGGCAGGCCGGACTTGAGTCCTGGAGATGGGAAGTACAGTGCCTGCACTCTGAAGGAGGGATGTTAAATGTTGCAGTTTTATAACTGTAGTGTAAGCATGCCTCTGGCAAGACAGTGATGGAGTGAATGATGATGAAAGTTTTTCTTTTTTGGGCCATGCTGCCTTGGTGGGAAACGGCCAATGTGTTAATAAAATAATAAAATAAAAATAATTACCTCACAATACATATACTCTTACATTGTGTACAAGTTGTACAAGTTGGTACAGTAGAATAAATAAACAGCAACACTCCCATTCTCATGCAACACACCGTTTTTAGAGTGAATGACGATATTATTATTATTATCAAAAAGAAGCGCTAAGCCCACAAGGGTCACGAATGGCTATAGAGTGAAAGCATGTGAAAGGAATATTTTTCTATAGTTATTCCCCAATAACTGGTGTTGGACAAGAGAAAACGTAATTCTTCCAACACTCCTACAAGTCGCTTGTAAACACATCTCATATTTATGTCAATTTTTATACTGTGGGTGTATCATGTTTGTGTTGCATAAAGTGTTTCTTATATAATTAAAAAAAAAATATTATAGATGGATTAACGAAAATGTCTATATTAAAATAATATGCAACATTTAACCCTTTGGGGGGCGACAGGCCTTCTCGGAAACACGTTCTCAGGGTCGAAATTTTTTTGGAAAAAAATAATAATAATTGTTTCTTATGAAATAATAGAGAATCTTTTTCCGATCATAACGACACCAAAAGTTTGAAATTTGAATGAAAACTTACGGAATTATGCTCTCGCGAAGTTATCGGTCTCGAAGATGTTTACGCATCGGCGATTTCACCCACTTTGAGCCCTATTTTTGGCAGATTCCAATGTTCCATTCCCCTAAAATCATAGCTATTTCGCTAGAACTCCATTTGTTCTATCGATTGAGTACAAGAAACCACCTATTTACCAATTTCAACTACCCAAAATAGTGGTCAGAAAATGACAATTTATCCAATTTCACACAAATTTCAAACGATGCCAATTTCAAAATAGGATCCAGAATAAACAAGGCAGACAGTCATGGCACTAAAATAACATCTTCTCTTTTCATTAGTCATGTCTCCAAGCCCCTCTTACATTACTTTTGCTTTCCATTTTGAATTTTTATTCTCACAAAAAATTGAAGATATACTGTTATGTATACAACTGCATCATTGTAAAAATGGTATAAATAATATCAGCGCACTTGTACAAGAATATTAGACTTGCCAGTTGATGTGTATTGGACGCATGGTGTGATTTGTTTACTCTTGAACATTGGCGGAAATTGAACATTTTCGCTACTTTGAGCTCAATTTCAAGGTACTTGTCATTGTCAAACCAATCAAAATCATCTCTATTTCTGTAATATATCTTCCACTCTATCACATGAGACCAAGAAAACGAGAATACATCAATAAATACCATACGAAAATAGACTGTAAAGTCGATGTTTTAAACGAAAAAAAACGGTCGGAGTTTTTTTTTCTCATTATGCAGTGTGTGGTGCAGGAATTTTTTTATACTGTGCACACTGACCACATAGACCCATTCTTTCATATGTAGGGCTACCAGCCGTTTTCCACTTAATTTGAGGCCGTTTGAATTTACGCGTACTAGTACAGCACCAACCCCTGCTCGTAAAATGTACTAGTACGGCACCGACCCCAAAAGGGTTAATGCGCCCCAGAGTTTATTATTATTATTTTTATTATTAACATGGTGTCTTCAAGAGTAGAGAGACTCTTAGTGATTTTAATGTGTACATGCATGCCAGCAAAGTGTGAAAGTATATTTAAGTACAGGTACACATAAGCATAATTATTAGAGTACATATTTTAGGTACCTAGGGATTGGCAGAGAGCGTGTATTGTTCCTTTGTATAAAGGCAAAGGGAACAAAAGAGAGTGCAAAAATTATAGGGGAATAAGTCTGTTGAGTGTACCTGGTAAAGTGTATGGTAGAGTTATTATTGAAAGAATTAAGAGTAAGACAGAAAGCAGGATAGCAGATGAACAAGGGGGCTTTAGGAAAGGTAGGGGGTGTGTAGACCAAGTGTTTACAGTGAAACATATAGGTGAACAGTATTTGGATAAGGGTAAAGAGGTTTTTGTGGCATTTATGGATTTGGAAAAGGCGTATGATAGGGTGGATAGTGTATGGAATAGGAGGTAGGTTACTGAAAGCAGTGAAGAGTTTTTATGAGGATAGTGAGGCTCAAGTTAGAGTGTGTAGGAGGGAAGGGGACTATATCCCACTAAAAGTGGGCCTTAGACAAGGATGTGTGATGTCACCGTGGTTGTTCAATATATTTATAGATGGGGTTGTAAGAGAAGTGAATGCGAGGGTCTTGGCAAAAGGTGTGGGGTTAAAAGATAAAGAATTAAATACAAAGTGGGAGTTGTCACAGTTGCTTTTTGCTGATGACACTGTGCTTTTGGGAGATTCTGAAGAGAAGTTGCAGAGGTTGGTGGATGAATTTGGTAGGGTGTGTAAAAGAAGAAAATTGAAAGTGAATATAGGAAAGAGTAAGGTGATGAGGATAACAAAAAGATTAGGTGACGAAAGATTGGCTATCAGATTGGAGGGAGAGAGTATGGAGGAGGTGAATGTATTGAGATATTTGGGAGTGGACATGTCAGCAGATGGGTCTATGAAGGATGAGGTGAATCATAGAATTGATGAGGGAAAAAGGGTGAGTGGAGCACTGAGTCTGTGGAGACAAAGAACTTTGTCCATGGAAGTAAAGAAGGGAATGTATGAGAGTATAGTTATACCAACACTCTTATATGGGTGTGAAGCATGGGTGATGAATGTTGCAACGAGGAGAAGGCTGGAGGCAGTGGAGATGTCATGTCTGAGGTCAATGTGTGGTGTGAATATAATGCAGAGAATTCGGAGTTTGGAAATTAGGAGGAGGTGTGGGATTACCAAAACTATTATCCAGAGAGCTGAGGAGGGGTTGTTGAGGTGGTTCGGACATGTAGAGAGAATGGAACGAGACAGAATAACTTCGAGAGTGTATAAATCTGTAGTGGAGGGAAGGCGGGGTAGGGGTCGGCCTAGGAAAGGGTGGAGGGAGGGTAAAGGAAGTTTTGTGTGCGAGGGCTTGGACTTCCAGCAAGCATGTGTGAGCGTATTTGATAGGAGTGAATGGAGACAAATGGTTTTTAATACTTGACGTGCTGTTGGAGTGTGAGCAAAGTAACATTTATGAAGGGATTCAGGGAAACCGGCAGGCCGGACTTGAGTCCTGGAGATGGGAAGTACAGTGTCTGCACTCTGAAGGAGGGGTGTTAATGTTGCAGTTTTATAACTGTAGTGTAAAGCATCCCTCTGGCAAGACAGTGATTGAGTGAATGATGATGAAAGTTTTTCTTTTCCGGGCCACCCTGCCTTGGTGGGAATCGGCCGATGTGTTAATAAAAAAAAAAAAAAATATATAAAATATGCAATAACTTTAAAACACTTGAAATTCTGGAAAGTTTCTAGGCATAATGGAGAGATGTGCTCATGTAGAATGTAAACAAACCGGGTGGGGTGCGATGACCATAACACAAAGTCAGGTGGGGGAAGCCGTATAGCAAGTTCTGGTCATAATTTGAAATGTCTGTATTAGCGGACATTATTATGAATATGAGCCTAAAATTGAGTACAGTTTTGGTATCAGTAAAAATTTTGGTACTGTCCCTTCCCCATCTCCATATCTGCAAAGAAATAGTAATTATTAAACTGTGATTTAAGGAGGAGATAAAGTAGCTGGTACTTAAAATGCTTAAGAAAGGTTGAGCAGCATCATGTTGAAATAGAGATCAAACACAGATACTGTTTTCATGTCTCTGAAGTGGCAATGCTCCTGTAAAATGCCATGGGTTCACACCCCACCAGTTCCATGTTTTGTTGGCAATCATATTACAGGTCGCCAATCACTAATCCGGCATTTTTGGGACCTGTAGTGTGCTGGATTAGTGAGTTTGCCGGATTACAGAGTGGTTAGGTTAGAATACACTTAATTAACCTATCAATAGAGACTCTTTCTGCTACATCTTCCTCATTTTCATGACTGCTTTCTCCTCCACTGGCTTGCTGCTGTGGATTTACAACCATCTGCACAATTTCTGAGTCAGTATAATGATGAAATTTGAGTCTGTATAATTATTTGAGTCAGAATAATGATGAAATTTGAAATTATGCTAGCTGAAATTAGTGCCGGATTACTGATGGAACCGGATAACTGATTGCTGGATTAGTGATGGCCGACCTGTATTACAATTTCCTGAGTCATGTAAAGACATTTGTTTGTTAACATGAGGCAGGTGGTCCTTGTGAGTGTTTTCTCGTGATGACTTTTTTATATGGTTTTACATGAAGCAAACTGTTGTAAAGCAGAGGTTCCTTGTGTACAAACATGGAACAAGTGTAGTGTATATGAGTGTGGAAATAATGAACTTACTCCTACAGGAGAGTGCATCCTCTACAAGGGAATCCTGGTGGAATTGTTGTGGTTGTGGATGAAGGTGTAGCCACGATGACAACACAGAGTATAACAGCAGCAGCTGAGGGGCACTGCTTTCTCCACTCACACAATCTAAACCACAACAACATAATTAATAACAAAAATGTTTGTTAATCAATAATAATACAAAATAAAACCTGATTATTAAATACAGCATACAAAATGAATATAAAATGGAGTCTCGATGGTTGATATATGGAAGCACTTACATTAATTAAACAAGGCGAGACTCAAGGTCATAAACGACACTACTCTTCAGTGGATCACACTACCTTCATGCCATACTCTATTTTTCTTTCTTTGGGTCAACCTGCTTAGGTGAAAATGACTAATGTGCTAAAAATCATGTTTATTTATTTATTTATTGGCCCTCTAATATCAACAATATAGTACAGCATTATTTGGTACAGTAAATCAGAATTCCAGTAATATACATTCAAATGGAGCAAGTCATTTCACTTTAGATACAGCACTTTTTTTTTATTAACACACTGGCCGTTTCCCATCAAGGCAGGTTGGCCCGAAAGAGAAAAGTTTTCATCAATGTCTTGCCAGAGGCATGCTTACACTACAGTTATAAAACTGCAACTTTTACACCTCTCCTTCAGAGTGCTGGCACTGTACTTCCCATCTACAGCACTTAAAGTGGATTAATTCCTCAAGAATACTAGATCTTGGTTATGGTTCGTATTTGCATCATTCTACTCTTTAACTGAGTTCTCTGTCAATTTTCTTATCTTATGCACCTTTTCAAACTCCTCCACAAACTTCAGCAATTTCTTTTTTGACTCTGCTAATGGAACTGTGTCAAAAGGAAAGAGCAACTGTGACAAATTCAATTATATATCAGAATTATTATGTATCAAGCACACATTTTTCCCCAAAACTTAAGTATTTACTTGCTTTATAGCACCATCTATAAATACAGTAAGAAACCATGGTTTCTATAGAACTCCTAAGGCCTACTATTTTATTTTATTAACACATCGGCCATTTCCTACCAAGGTAGGGTGGCCCGAAAAAGAAAAACTTTCACTATCATTCACTCCATGACTGTCTTGCCAGAGGCGTGCTTACACTACAATTATAAATCTGTAACATTAACGCCCCTCCTTCAGAGTGCAGGCACTGTACTTCCCCATCTCCAGGACTCACGTCCGGCCTGCTGGTTTCCCTGAATCCCTTCATAAATGTTAGCCTGCTCACACTCCAAGAGCACATCGTCTTAAAAACCATTTGTCTCCATTCCAAGGCCCTCGTGCACAAAACCTCCTTTACCCCCTCCCTCCAACCTTTCTTAGTCCGACCCCTACCCCGCCTTCCCTCCACTACAGATTTATACACTCTCAAAGTCATTCTATTTTGTTCCATCCTCTCTACATGTCCAAACCACCTTAACAACCTCTCCTCAGCCCTCTGGATAATAGTTTTTGTAATCCCGCACCTACTCCTAATTTCCAGACTACGAATTCTCAGCATTATATTCACACTACACATTGCCATAAGACACAACATCTCCATTGCCTTCAACCTTCTATTTGCTGCAATATTCACCACCCATGCTTCACACCAATATAAGAGCATTGGTATAACTATACTCTCATATATTCTCCTCTTTGCTTATATGGACAAAGTTCTTTGACTCCACAGGCATCTCAGTGCACCACTCACTTTTTTTCCCTCATCAGTTCTATGGTTCACCTTATCTTTCATAGACCCATCTGCTGACAAGTTCACTCCTAAATATCTGAATACATTCACCTCCTCCATACTCTCTCCCTCCAATCTGATATCCAATCTTCCATTACCTAATTTTTTTGTTATCTTCATCACTTTACCCTTTCCTATATTCACTTTTAATTTTCTTCTTTTACATACCCTACCAAACTCATCCACCAACCTCTGCAACTTCTCTTCAGAATCTCCCAAAAGCAGTCATCACCAAAGAGCAACTGTGACAGCTCCCACTTTGTGTTAGATTCTTTATATCTTTTAATCCCACTCCTCTTGCCAACACCCGAGCATTCATTTCCATTACAACCCCGTCTATAAATATACTGAACAACCATGGTGACATCACACATCCTTGTCTAAGGCCTACTTTTACTGGTAAATAATTTCACTCTCTCCTATATACTCTAACCTAAGCCTCACTCTCCTCTTAAAAACTTTTCATTGCTTTCAATAACCTACTTCCTATTCCATACATTTGCAACATCTGCCACATTGACCCCTTATCCACTTTGTCATATGCCTTTTCCAAATCCATAAATGCCACAAAAACCTCTTTACCCTTATCTAAATACTGTTCACCTATATGTTTACTGCAAACACTTGGTTTACACACCCCTATCCTTCCTAAAGCCTCCTTGTTCATCTGCTATCCTGCTCTCCATCTTACTCTTAATTCTTTCAATAATAACTCTGCCATACACTTTACCAGGTACACTCAATAGACTTATTCCCCTATAATTTTTACTCTCTTTTGTCCCCTTTGCCTTATACATGGGAACTATGCATGCTCTCTGCCAATCCCTAGGTACCTTACCCTCTTCCATACATTTATTAAATAAAATAACTAACCACTCCAAAACTATATCCCCACCTGCTTTTAATATTTATATCTTTATCCCATCAATCCCAGCTGCTTTACCCCCTTTCATTCTACCCACTGCTCCATGCACTACCCCCACACTCACAACTGGTTCTTCCTCACTTGTACAAGATGTTATTCCTTCTTGCCCTATACACGAAATCACAGCTTCCCTATCTTCGTCAATACAGTGGACCCCGAGTAATGTAAAAACTTCATTCCAGAAGCCTGCTCAAGTGCCATTACCGAACGAATTTACTCTCTTCAGGAATAATGTCACGTAGTTTAGTCTATTTCAGACCCCCAAAAATACACTTCCACAAGCACTTACAATATTATACTTACATAATTGTACGATTTCCGGGGGGTTCGTTACTTGGGGGTCCACTGTATTTAACAATTCCTCAAAATATTCCCTCCATCTTCCCAATACAATGGACCCCCGGAAATCGAACATTCTTCGTTCCATAATGCTGTTCAAGTGCTGTTACCAAACGAATTTATTCCCATAAGGAATGATGTAAATTAGATTAGTTCATTTCAGACCCCCAAAAATACACTTACAAAAGCACTTACAATAAGAAACTTACATAATAGGTCGAGTTGGGAGGAGTTCGATTTCTGGGGGTCTACTGTACCTCTAATTCTCTATTTAATAACTCTCCTCTCCTATTTTTAACTGTCAAATCCATTCATTCCCTAGGCTTCCTCAACTTATTAATCTCACTCCAAAACTTTCTTATTTTCAAGAAAATTTGTTGATAACATCTCATCCACTCTCTCATTTGCTCTCTTTTTACATTGCTTCACCACTCTCTTAACCTCTCTTTTTCTCTCCATATACAGTGGACCCCCGAGTATCGTAATTAATCCGTTCCAGGAGCTAGTACTTAACACGAAGTTTACGAAATTCGAACCATTATTTACCATAAGAAATAATGTAAATACAATTAATCCGTTCCACAAAAAAATATTCACATATAAAATAATTAAAAACAATATATATATATACATTTACTTACCTTTATTGAAGAGTTGCAGGCATCTGGAAGATAGAGTAATGAGTAATGAAGGTCCTCTTGGGCATTTTCTTCCAAAACAGGCCTGTTTCATCACAATTAAACACTTGTTGGGGGAGGAATTCTTCAGCCTCTACGAAGGGAAATCCCCACTCCCTGCATGCCTGCTACACTCCCTGCATGCCTGCTACACTCCGTGCATGCCTGCTACACTCCCTGCATGCCTGCTACACTCCCTGCATGCCTGCTACACTCCCTGCATGCCTGCTACACTCCCTGCATGTCTGCTACACTCCCTGCATGTCTGCTACACTCCCTGCATGAAAGCTACACTCCCTGCATGCCTGCTAAACTCCCTGCATCAATGCTAAACTCCCTGCATCAATGCTAAACTCCCTGCATCAATGCTAAACTCCCTGCATGCCTGCTACACTCCCTGCATGAATGCTAAACTCCCTGCATGAATGCTACACTCCATGCATGCCTGCTAAACTCCCTGCATGCCTGCTACACTCCCTGCATGAATGCTACACTCCCTGCATGAATGCTACACTCCCTGCATGAATGCTAAACTCCCTGCATGAATGTTACACTCCCTGCATACCTGCTAAACTCCCTGCATGGCTGCTACACTCCCTGCATGAATGCTAAACTCCCTGCATGAATGCTAAACTCCCTGCATGAATGCTACACTCCCTGCATGCCTGCTAAACTCCCTGCATGCCTGCTACACTCCCTGCATGAATGCTACACTCCCTGCATGAATGCTAAACTCCCTGCATGAATACTACACTCCCTGCATGCCTCCTAAACTCCCTGCATGCCTGCTACACTCCCTGCATGAATGCTACACTCCCTGCATGAATGCTACACTCCCTGCATGAATGCTACACTCCCTCCATGAATGCTACCACAGGGGTGCCACTAGGAAGCTTCTTTGGACCCATGGTGACTTATTTCACAGTGACAATCACTAAAGCACCAAAAAAAACACCAAATGTAGTGTGAATGTTTGAAAGAGCGCGCTGGGTAATGTTCTCTCAATGGTAAACAATGCTTCACTGGCGGTGTCCTGCGTCCCGCGCAGGCGCGGAGCAGGCGGACAGGTCTAATATGTTATGAAACACGAGCGGTTTTGCGATTCTCGAAATCGTAAAAAGCTTACGAAACACGATGTTTACGAAGTAAGAACCTTACGAAACTCGGGGGTCCACTGCACTCTTCCCTCCTTGCATCACTTCTACTTTGTAAAAACCTCTCATATGCTAACTTTTAGACTCTTTACATCATTATTGCACCAATCTCTCTTCTTCCCTCCCGCACCCACTTTCCTGTAACCACAAACTTCTGCTGAACTCACTAACACTACATTCTTAAACCTACCCCATACATCTTCAACCCCATTGCCTATACTCTCACTAGCCCATCTATCCTCAAATAGTTGTTTATATCTTACCCTAACTGCCTCCTATTACATAAAAATATTCATCTGCTATATACAAGTACCATCCTACTTATAACCAAGCATGGTTCCAACCAACAGGTCTTAAGTCAAAATGGACGCAAGTCAAACCTTAGAAAATTGCCTTCATACTGGGTAGGGCATAATGTTAAACCTTTGTTATATATAGTACCTAAATAGTATCATATGTTACTTTTTACTAAATATTTTACTACTGTATATGCTGCCAGGCGTATGTTACCTTTTACTAAATATTTTACTACTATATATGCTGCCAGACGTATGGTCGTAAGTACGAGTGATCGTATGTCAAGCAGGTGGTAAGTCAGATGGTACTTGTATCCTGAGCCCAAGCATCATTCTCCTCATAAAAAATTGTTACAGCAATTAACTTGTGAATTTCCATTTATTTGCAACTCCAGCCACACTTATCAATTTCTTTTTCAAGTCACTAAATACTACAATAAATGGTTTCTTACCCTAGTCTAAGTACTGCTCATAGGTCTTAATGATGCCAGCTGTTTTACCCTGTTTACATTTGCTTACTGCCTCACCCACTCCTGCTGTCATTTATGTCTCTTCCTTCCACTTAACAAATACTGATCCTTTCTGGGCAAACAATAAATCCCTTCTGCCATATCATCAACTCCAGATATTCTTATTACTCTTCATCCAATATCTCATCACTTTCACTCTTCACCAACAAGTTTATTAGCTCCTCAGGTATTCTTACCTTATTTTTCTCCTAAAATACTTATCATTATCAGCAATATTTGCTGGTGCCTCCCCATTCTTTCATTTGCACTCCCTCACCATTCTTTTTAGCATCTCTTTTCTTCTTTTAACTCATTCTCAGAGTACGAGTAATGCCAGTGCAGACTTGAATGTTTCCTGGTGTCGTTCAGCCACCATTTTGCATTATTTTTTTAATGTGCTTATTTTTAGGTAAAAATATACTTAAAGAAAATAATATTCTTAAGTTTACAAAAAAAAAAAAAAAAAGATCTTCAGGAATTAGCATTAGGAATCATGTAAGAAAGTCAATGTAGTTAAATAAAGATAAATTTCTTCTTCATATATTCCACTTTCCTAATACTATACACTACAATTTACACAGAAAAACTTTTTTTTTTTTTTTGCTTTAGCACCATTTTTTGACATAGCAATCCAACAATCACTGCATTTTAACCACAGCCTCCTACAAATATAACCCTCTGGTGCACACTCCAACACTGCAGTCTTAAATGCACACCATATATCATTCACTGCTTCCTCATCACATTCTCACTCTGGTGACCCTCTCACCCAACAGGTGCTCATACCTCTCCCTACCGTTGTTCACTAAAAAAGCTTCACTTAGGAGAGAGGAACCTTACAGTCCAGGACATCAAACGTCATCATAAGGTTCCTCTACAAAGTGTGTGTTTTTTGTTGCATTATTTCAGCCACATTCTTCACTCTCTCTCTAGATCATTCACCCTTGTTTTTCTTTCACTTATCCTTATGGAGATGCAAAATCTGTGTTTTCACCTTATACTACAGCCTAAATGCCAGGATAAACAAAATTTTGATCCCCTCATTATCTTTCTTAAGAATCAGAGAATGAAAGATTGAGCAGCAAATCATGAGTCACAAGTTGTTTAATTGGTAGAGAGTTGAGCCACAAAGAACATGCAGTAACCTGAACATGAAGAGCATTTCAGTGTTTCACCAATACCAACTACATAACATGCACAGTACTTCAGCTTGTTTCACCCAAACCTTACAAAAAAAAAAAAAGCATCATCTGGAACCAGACCACAGGGGTGGTGACCCCAGAGAGTTACTACATGTCACCTGATTACAGGTAAAACTACTGCCAAAGCCACACAAACAGGAAAAGTACAGCAGATAGTCTCATTCATACCACCATCCTAGTAAAATAAAATGAGCAGTTGCCTGAAAGATGCAAATTACATTAGTGAGTTATATCACCACCACCATCACCACCAAACACCAACACAGTCACACAAAAGATGAGTGCTTCAACCCCATCCTAATACTACATCAACACACCAAATAATCAGAAAACTTTATTTTACTAGCCTGCTTGAAAGAAGTATTCATCTCTTGGTTGATGGGGTGATGCCCAGTACAAAGGCAGCAGGAGACTTTTGCAATACAGGGATGGTGAGAATCCTTGTATAAGTGGCACCACACTGTTCTGGTACTGGAGACCAAGGCACAAGTTGTGTGCCTAACCAACACACAAAACCAATATGCATTATCAACTTCTTTCATGATAAATAATACTTATTTTTACAAAAAAGTAAAGACTTTAGAAAAACAATGATTGAATCTGTTAATACTTCGTTCCTTAAAATGTGAATTCACCTAATTATCAAGAATCAAAGTGCCACTGATACCGATATACTGCATAGCATCACACAATAAATACTTTTGAACACATATCTAGGTGACCCTATGCATTTATAGAAGGTTAGTGGAAAGATCTTTAGAAAAAGATGGAGAGTAAGGAAAATAACGACACTGGTAGCATGGACTCCTTTAACCCTTTGACTGTTTCAGTCATATATATACGTGAGCCAATGTGTTTGACGTATTTAAACTCATAAATTACATAAATTCTAGCGGCTTCAAATCAAGCAGGAGAAAGCTGGTAGGCCCACATGTGAGAGAATGGGTCTAAATGGTCAGTGTGCGCAGTATAAAAAAAATCGGGGAGCCAGTGGTGAATTGTGAGAATGCCATTTCATTAGTTCTTGTTCAGCATGCCTAGCGGTAAGAAATATCCGACTCCTCAGCGAATCTGGGACTTATCTCTTCCCAAGTGATAGCTCTAACACAGATGGAAGTGTCAGTGAAGAGGAATTTCATGATTTTGAGGAGTTTGTGACCGAAAGCAATGCACAGGATACCAGAAGGGAGAAAGAAAAAAGAAAGTGAAAGTAAATAAGTAGGTAAGTAGGTAGGTAAGTAGATAGGTAAGTAGATAGGTAAGTAGGTAGGTAAGAGGCAGGCAAGAGGCAGGAAGTGGAGGAAGCAGGAGGTAGAGGAGGCGAGGAGTGGCAGGGGAAGTAGGGGGTAAGCAGGCAGGCAAGCAGGCAGGGAAGAGGGCAGGCAAGCAGGCAGGCAAGCAGGCAGGCAAGCAGGCAGGAAGGGCAGGCAAGCAGGCAGGCAAGGGCAGGCAAGCAGGCAGGCAAGAGGCAGGCAAGCAGGCAGGAAGCAGGCAGGAGGAGGCAGGCAAGCAGGGAGGCAAGCAGGCGGGGAAGCAGGTGGCAAGTGGGCGGAGAGGAGGAAGAGGAGGTAAGTAGGTAGGTAAGTAGGTAGGTAAGTGGTAGGTAGTAGGTAGGTAAGTGGTAGGTAAGTAGGTAGGTAAGTAAGTACAGTCATCCCTCCGTTTCGTGTTTAATCCGTTCCTGAGGGAGGCACTAAAACTGAAACACACACAAAAACTGAAACCATTTTCCCCATAAGAAATACTAATGGAAATTCAATTAATCCGTTCCAGAAACCCAGAAGTTTGGAAAAAAAAAATTTGGGGGGCCTTAAAGATAGATTTACATGCACAAATGAATGAAATGAATGTGGCACTTACCCTTACTGAAGACTGATGTTGCTGGATGGAAGAGAGATAGGAGGGAGAGGGTAGAGACCCTAATTTTGGAAGGGGAATCCCTCCATAAGGACTCTAGGTACCAAGTCCTCATCTGGGGTCACTTCCCTTCTTTGTCTTTTAATCCCACTAGGACCAGCTTGAGAGTCACTGCACACCTGTGGCACTAAATATCTCTCCAGAGAGCTCTGTGTCTGGCGGCTCCTAAAAAAGTCCCTAAAATGGGACAAGGAATTGTCATTGTAAAAGTAGCCAGCACGGATTGCAACATCTTTGTCAGGGTGATGTTCCTCCACAAATGATTGCACCCTACTCCACATTGCACAAATCTCCTTAATCTCTGAAGAAGGCACCTTACATCTCTCTTCCTCCACTGAAGCAATTTCCTCAGATCTGTTTTGTTGTTGTTGTTGCAGCTCAAGCTCTTGCAGCTCTTCAGTGGTTAGATCTTCATTGTGGTTCTCCACCAACTCTTCCACATCTTCGCCACTCACATCCAACCCCATGCAATTCCCCAATGCCACAATACTTTCCACAACTTCCACAGGCTCCTCAGGGCCAGCCCCAAACCCTTCAAAATCCCTCTCTGGGACACAATCTGGCCACAACTTTCTCCAAGCAGAGTTCATCGTCCTGGAAGTCACTCCCTGCCAAGCTTTATCTATAAGGCCTATGCAATGGAAGATGTCGAAGTGATCCTTCCAGAACTCTTTTAGGGTCAATTTAGTGTCATTGGTCACATCAAAACACCTTTGAAACATTGCTTAGTGTACAGTTTTTTGAAGTTTGCAATGACCTGCTGGTCCATGGGCTGGAGGAGAGGAGTGGTGTTAGGAGGCAAGAACTTCACTGTTACAAAGTCTTGAGGATGACCAGGAGCATTGTCCATTACCAGGAGGCACTTAAGTGGCAATTTATTCTCCAATAGATATTTCTTCACACTGGGGCCAAACACTTGATTAAACCATTCCAGGAAAATTTCCCTAGTGACCCATGCCTTAGCATTAGACTTCCAAAACACACACAATTTACTCTTGTCAACACTGTAGTTCCTGAACACTCTGGGATTTTCAGAGTGATACACCAGTAAAGGCTTAACTTTAAAATCCCCACTAGTGTTACCACACAACATGAGAGTTAGCCTGTCTTTCATAGGCTTGTGTCCTCGCATTGCCTTTTCCTCCTGCGTGATGTAGGTCCTCCTTGGCATTTTCTTCCAAAAGAGGCCTGTTTCGTCACAATTAAACACTTGTTGGGGTTTAAAATTTTCAGCCTCTACATATTTTTTAAAGTCGCGTACAAATTTTTCAGCCCCTTGTTTATCTGAACTGGCACCCTCACCATGCCTTAAAACACTGTGTATGCCAGTTCGCCTCTTGAATTTTTCGAACCAGCCTTTGCTGGCCTTAAATTCATCAACATCAACATCACTGGTTCCAGGCATTTTCTTGACAAGATCGGCATGCAACTGCCTTGCTTTTTCATGTATGATGGATTGCACAACACTATCACCCACTAGCAGTTTTTGGTTTATCCACAGCAACAACAATTTCTCCATATTTTCTATTGTTTGTGATCTCTGTTTCGTTATTGTATTCACCCCTTTCGCAACATTAGCTTCAGTGATTGCTTTTCTCTTATACACAATGGAACCGATGGTTGTTGGGGCTTTCTTGTATATCCTGGCGAGCTCGGCAGTACATACACCACTATCGTATTTTTCTATTATTTCTTTCTTCAGTTCTATGGTGTTCCTCACTTTCTTTACCAAAGAAGTGGCACTAGGAGCTTTCTTTGGGCCCATGGCAGCTTATTTAGTAGTCACACACAATAATCAAGGCCCAAAAACAATGAATTGTTAATAAATGTTTTGTATAAACTCCTGGGGTGATGTTCACTCAAGCGTAAACAATGCTAGACTGCGTGACAATGTGTGTGGGAAGTGCGTGGGTGGTGGCCTACGGCCTTTGTATGTGCGCGGCACTGGTGGACAGGTTCCGGACCGAGCATGAAAACGGAGGGAATCACACGAAAACAGAGGCCAATTTTCCACGAAAAAACTACACGAAAACTGAAATACACGAAAACAGAGATACACGAAAACGGAGGGATGACTGTAGGTAGGTAGGTAGGAAGGAAGGATAGTGAGGAGAAGGCAAGGGACCCCATGGGTGTTGACAGGCAGTGAGGGTGGTGAGTGATGGTATAATATGTCATTTTGACACTTACTTACCTACTTACTCACCTACTTACCTAAATACAGTGGACCCCCGAGTAACGAACAAAATTCATTCCAGAAGCCTGCTCAAGTGCCATTACCGAACGAATTTACTCCCTTAAGAAATAATGTCACGTAGGTTAGTCCATTTCAGACCTCCAAAAATACACATACAAAAGCATTTACAATATTATACTTACATAACTGTACGATTTCCGGGGTGCTCGTTAGGCGGGGGTCCACTGTAATAATCACTCTTGGGCACATTAAATGTCTTATTTTGCATTAATATAGACATTTTCATTAATTTATCTATGATATTTTCTTCAAAATTGTTTAAAAAACACGTTACATAGCATATAAACATGATACATACACCCACAGAATAAAAATTGACAAATATGAGATTTGTTTACCAAGCGACTTAGTAGGAGTGTCGGAAGAATTACGTTTTCTCTAGTCAAACACCGAGGGATAACTGTAGAAAAATATTCCTTTTATATGCCTTCACTCTATATATAGCTATTCATGACCCTTGTGGGTTTAGCACTTCTTTTTTATTATGATAATAATAATAATACTATCATTAACTCTAAAAATAGAGTGTTGCATGAGAATGGGAGTGTTGCTGTTTGTTTATTCTGTACTAACTTGTACACAATGTAAGAGTACAGTGGTCCCTCGGTTTTCGCCGAAAATTCGTTCCAGAATGCTGCTCAAGTGCCATTACCGAACGAATTTACTTCCTTAAGAAATAATGTCACGTAGGTTAGTCTATTTCAGACCTCCAAAAATACACTTGCAACAGCACTTACGAAAATACACTTACATAAATGTTCGAGTTTGGAGATGCAAGAAAACCGAGGGACCACTGTATTTGTATTGTGAGGTAATTATTATTATAATAAAAAAAATTATTTTGAGGTAAAAGTTTCACAAACTCTTACAAACGTATGTGAATGAACTAAAAGTGGACACGTATTAATCGCATTCATTTCGCCTGACCGAGTGATCACCCACTACCTGTTCAGTTCGTTTTTACCTTGTCTGAACTCCATATCTCGTTCTCTCTCTCGTTTACTCTTTCGTTAACTAGTTGGCTCTCATTGACTATGGCGTCTAAGCTTAGTTGTGATAAAAAGAGGAGTCATAAGCCTCTTACTTTAAGTGCCAAGTTAGAAATGATTGAACTTAGTGAACTGACTTTTTTGGGTTATCCTAGGTTCTCTACGCATACATATTCTGCTATGTATGATAATCTATGTAACTGTATTTCTGTATACCTGAATAAACATTACTAACAAGGTATATGTTGATCGCTGAGATAGCCATCAAATACAGTTGCATATGTGTAGAGAACCCAGGATAACCCAAGAGTGTCAGCTAACACTCTTGCTAGGAGCTAATTCTGCTGGGGATTGCAAGTTAAAACCTATGATAATTTATCACTCAGAGAATCCTAGGGCCCTAAAGAACTATGCAAAAGGTAGCCTCCATGTTTATTATAAATCCAATTTGAAAGCTTCGATGACTACTGATCTTTTCATAAATTGGTTCCCAGACTATTTTAAGCCTACAGTTGAGGCTTACTGCAAGGAAAAGAAAATTCCTTTTAATATTTAACTTGTTTTAGACAATACCCTGCCACTCACCTCTCACACACTGTACAGTGGACCCCCGAGTATCGTAAGGCTCATATATCGTAAAAATCGTGTTTCGTAAGCTTTTTACGATTTCGTGTATCGTAAACAGCCTCGTGTTTCGTAATGTATTAGACCTGTCGGTCTGCTCCGTGCCTGCGCAGAATGCAGGACGCCCGCCAGTGAAGCGTTGTTTACCATTGAGAGAACATTACCCAGCGCGCTCTTTCAAACATTCACAATACATTTGGTGTCTTTTTTGGTGGTTTAGCGATTGTCACTGTGAAATAAGTCACCATGGGTCCAAAGAAGCTTCCTAGTGGCACCCCTGTGGTAAAGAAAGTGAGAAACACCATCGAACTGAAGAAAGAGATTACAGTGGTCTCTCGGTTTTCATGCATCTCCAAACTCGAACATTTATGTAAGTTTATTTTCGTAAGTGCTGTTGCAAGTGTATTTTTGGGGGTCTGAAATATACTAACCTACGTGACATTATTTCTTAAGGAAGTAAATTCGTTCGGTAATGGCACTTGAGCAGCATTCTGGAACGAATTTTTGGCAAAAACCGAGGGACCACTGTATAGAAAAATATCAGAGTGGCGTACGTCTGAGTGAGCTTGCCAGGATGTACAAGAAAACCCCATCTACTATCAGCTCTATCCTGGCAAAGTGAAATGAGATCAAGGAAGCTAATGTTGCAAAAGGGGTTGATATGTTAACGAAAAATAGATAGAAAACAGTGGATGAGGTTGAGAAGTTGTTGCTGGTGTGGATTAATGAAAAACAGATAGCGGGTGATAGTATTTCCACGGTGATAATTTGTGAAAAGGTAAGGAAGTTGCACGCAGATCTTGTCAAGACAATGCCTGCAACCAGTGGTGAGGCGAGTGATTTTAAAGCCAGCAAAGGCTGGTTTGGGAGGTTTAAGAAACGTAGTGGCATTCACAGTGTTGTGAGGCATGGTGAGGCAGCCAGCTCAGACAAACGTGCAGCTGAAAAATTTGTGAAGAAATTCCAGGGGTTCGTAGACACTGAAAAATTCGAACCCCAAGTGTTTAATTGTGATGAAACAGGCCTGTTTTGGAAGAAAATGCCCAACAGGACCTTCATTACTCAGGAGGAAAAGGCACAGCCAGGACACAAGTCTATGAAAGACAGGCTAACTCTTATGATGTGTGCCAATGCCAGTGGTGATTTTAAAGTGAAGCCTTTACTGGTGTATCACTCAGAAAATCCCAGACCCTTCAAGAAACACAGTGTTGACAAGAATAAATTGTGTGTGCATTGGAAGGCTAACACCAAGGCATGGGTAACTATGTACAGAGATTTTCAAGGAATGGTTGACTGGAGTGTTTGGCCCTAGTGTGAAGAAATACCTCCTGGAAAAGAAATTGGGACTCAAGTGCCTCCTGGTACTGGACAATGCTCCTGCTTATCCTCACAACTTGCAAGAGTTGTTGCCTGACAACTTAAATTTCATCAGAGTGAAGTTCTTGCCTCCTAACACCACTCCTCTCATCCAGCCAATGGACCAGCAGGTCATTGCAAACTTCAAGAAACTGTACACCAAAGCAGTGTAATGCTTTGGTGTAATGCTTTAATGTGACCTCAGACACTGAATTGACCCTAAGAGAGTTCTGGAAAGAACACTTCAATATCGTGCATTGCATAGGCCTTATAGGTAAGGCTTGGGAGGGAGTGACTTCCAGGACTTTGAACTCTGCTTGGAGACCACTGTGGCCGGATTGTGTTGAAAAGAGGGATTTTGAAGGATTTGAGGCTGACCCTGACCCTGACGACCCTGTGCCTGTTGTGGAAGATATTGTGGCATTGGGGAACAGCCTGGGGTTGGAGGTGAGTGGTGAGGATGTGGAAGAGTTGGTGGAGGAGCACAGGGTAGAGCTAATAACTGAAGAGCTGTAAGAGCTTCATCTGGAACAGCAACAGACCACAGCTGAGGTTATTGCTTCAAAGGAGGAGGGAGAGAGAGAGAAGGAGGTGCCTTCTTCAGTGCTTAAGGAGATGTGTACAAAGTGGAATGAGTTGCAGACATTTGTTGAAAGACACCACCCTGAGCAAGCTGAAATGAGCCTTCTGTGCAACCACTTCAGTGACAGAGCCATGTTGTACTTCAGGAAAGTGTTGAAGAGTCGCCAGAAACAGAGGACTGTGGACAGTTACTTTACCAGGAAGGGGTCTAGTGACTCTCAAGCTGGTCCTAGTGGCATTAAAAGACCAAGAAGGGAAGTAACCCTAGAGAGGGACTTGTTACCTGAAGTCCTTTTGGAGGGGGATTCCCCTTCCAACCACTAACTCCCTGTCCCTGTCATCATCCCTATCTTCCAGATGCCTGCAACTCTTCAATAAAGGTAAGTAAATGTATATATATATATATATATATATATATATATATATATATATATATATATATATATATATATATATATATATATATATAGTTTTTTATTATATAGTATGTCAATATTTTTGGGTGGAACGGATTAATTGTATTTACATTATTTCTTATGGAAAAAAAAGGTTTTGAATTTCGTAAATTTTGCGTTAAGTAATAGCTCCTGGAACGGATTAATTACGATAGTTGAGGGACCACTGTACTTACTTACCTACATACAGTGGTACCTTGACTTACGATATTTTTTCATTCCAGAATGCTGTTCAAGTGCCATTACCAAACGAATTTATCCCCATAAGGAATGATGTAAAATAGACTAGTCCTTTTAGACCCCCCAAAATTACACTTACAAAAGCATTTAAAAAAATAATCTTACATAAAAGGGTGAGTTTGGGGACCATCGTAAGTCGAGGTACCACTGTACCTACTTTCTTTCTTTCATAGAAATGTATTAGCTTCTGGAAGTTTGTTGTGGTGTGTGTGTGTGTGTGTGTGTGTGTGTGTGTGTGTGTGTGTGTGTGTGTGTGTGTGTGTGTGTGTGTGTGTGTGTGTGTGTGGACTCCACACACACACTGCGTGGAATAGATAAGGTGGACAGAGACAGGATGTTCCAGAGAGGGGACACAGAAACAAGGGGTCACAATTGGAAGTTGAAGACTCAGACAAGTCAAAGGGATGTTAAGAAGTATTTCGTCAGTCATAGAGTTGTCAGGAAGTGGAATAGTCTAGCAAGTGATGTAGTGGAGGCAGGAACCATACATAGCTTTAGGACGAGGTATGATAACGCTCATGGAGCAGGGAAGAGGAGGGGCCAAGAGCTAAGTCTCGACCCCTGCAACCACAATTAGGTGAGTGTACACACACACACACCACACCAAGCTTCCACACGCTAATAGCGGTTCTATGAAAGTGTCCAGTGACTATATATGTGTATAAAGTAGAACCCCGAGTAACGATCTGTCCGAATAACGATTTTTTTGTGTAAAGGTTGCTTTTTACGGTCAATATTTTTCTCGTGTAGCGGTTTTTACTCGTGTAACAGTCCATACCAGACCTGTCCGCCTGCCTACACTTGCGTGCCTCGCGGCGCAGGACGCCAGTCTAGCGTTGTTTACACTTGAGTGACCAATACCCAGAGCGCTCTTTCAAACATTTCACAATAAATTTATTGTGTTTATTGCTGGTTTAGTGATTGTCACTGTGAAATAAGTCACCATGGGGCCAAAGAAGCTTCACAAGTCGATTAAGGCTATAGCACCAGCCAGTGATAAAGTGTAGCATTAACAGTGTAGCAATGGAAATAAGTCACTCTGTCTGGCTTTTTTGGGTTATCCTAGGTTTTCTACACATATGCTGCTATGTATATAATCTATGTATAACTGGATTTGTGTATACCTGAATAAACTTACTTAAGTAAGTTAAGCGATTAACTCTTTTGGGGGTCCAAGGGGTCTCTCTGAAACTCGTTCTCAGGGTCCACGAATTAAAAAAAAAAATTATTTTTTCTTATGAAATGATAATCTTTTTCCGATCATAACGCCACAAACATTATGAAATTTGATCGAAAACTAACGGAATTATGCTTTCACGAAGTTAGCGGTATCCATGACATTTACGCATCGGCGATTTCGCCCACTTTGAGCCCTATTTTTGGCAAATTCCAATGTTTCAGTCTACTAAAATTATAGCTATTTCGCTAGAACTCCATTTCTTCTATCAATTGAGTACAAGAAACCGCCTATTTACCAATTACATCTACCCAAAATAGTGGACAGAAAATGGCAATTTGGCCAATTTCACACAAATTTCAAACAATGCCAATTTCAAAATAGGGTCCATAATAAACAAGGCAGACATTCCTGGCACTAAAATAACATCTTCTCTGTTCATTAGTCACGTCTCCAGGCCCCTCTTACATTACTTTTGCTTTCCATTTTGAATTTTTATTCTCACAAAAAATAGAAAATTTACTGTTATGTATACAACTGCATCATTGTAAAAATGGTATAAATAATATCAGCGCACTTGTGCAAGAATTGCCAGTTAAGTGCCTCCTGGTAATGGACAATGCTCCTGCTCATCCTCAAGACTTGGAAGACCAAATGTCTAAGGATTTCAAATTTGTAACAGTGAAGTTCTTGCCTCCTAACACCACTCCTCTCATCCAGCCCATGGACCAGCAGGTCACTGCAAACTTCAAAATACTGTACACAAAAAAAATGTTTCAAAGGTGCTTTGATGTGACCAATGACTCTGAATTGACCCTAAAAGAGTTCTGGAAGGATCACTTTAATGTCTTTCATTGCATAGGCCTTATAGATAAAGCTTGGCAGGGAGTGACTTCCAGGACAATGAACTCTGCTTGGAGAAAGTTGTGGCCAGATTGTGTCCAAGAGAGGGATTTTGAAGAGTTTGGGCCTGACCCTGAGGAGCCTATGGAAGTTGTGGAAAGTATTGTGGCATTGGGGAATTGCATGGGGTTGGATGTGAGTAGCCAGGATGTGGAAGAGTTGGTGGAGGACCATAATGAAGATCTAACCACTGAAGAGCTGCAAGAGCTTGAGCTGCAACACCATCAAAATAGATCTCAGGAACTTGCTTCAATGGAGGAGGAAGAGAGATGTAAGGTGTCTTCTTCAGATATTAAGGAGATTTGTGGAATGTGGAGTAAGGTGCATTCATTTGTGGAGGAACATCACCCTGACAAAGATGTTGCAATCCGTCTCATCAACATGTTCAATGACAATCTCTTTTCCCATTTTAGGGACATTTTAAAGAGACGCCAGATACAGAGCTCTCTGGACAAATATTTAGTGCCACAGGTGTGCAGTGACTCTCAAGCTGGTCCTAGTGGGATTAAAAGACAAAGAAGGGAAGTGACCGCAGATGAGGACTTGGTACCTAAAATCCTTATGGAGGGGGATTCCTCTTCCAAAAAATAGTCTCTCTTCCCTCTCCCCTCCTCCCTCTCTTCCATCCAGCAACATCAGTCTTCAATTAAGGTAAGTGCCACATAGAGTTCCTTCATTTGTGCATGTAAATCTATCTTTAAGGCCCCCAATTTTTTTTTTTCCAAACTTCTGGGTTTCTGGAACGGATTAATTGAATTTCCATTATTTCTTATGGGGAAAATAGTTTTGGTTTTCGTCAATTTTGGTTTTAGTTGATCCATCTGGAACGGATTAAACACGAAAACCAAGGGATGACTGTATTTTTAAATGTTTATACAGTATTGTACTGTATACTACCATAAAAACAGAATTGAGGAAATCAGCTCTAATGTACAATACAGTGGAACCCCGAGTTTTGAACTTAATCCATTCCAGGAGCTAGTTCTAAACTCAAAACGTTCGAAACTCGAAGCAATATTTCCTATAAGAAATAATGTAAATCCAATTAATTCGATCCTGCTGTCAGGAGGCATGACAAAATAGTACTTCACTATGACGCTATTATCAACTCGACAGCTTATTTATCTATCAAAATTCATCTAATATGACATAATAAACAATATAAATAACATAAAAAACATGATATACACTCTAGAATGAATAAAATATGTATGTCATTACGAATGTGGTGGCAGGGGAAGACGGTGGTGGCGGGCATTCTTGCTCCAGTTATTAAAACATCTTCCCATTCTTTCCTCCTCCAGGCGTGTTAGTATAAGAGTAAACGGAGTTTGTAATGCTAACTCCATTAGATCACTTCTTTCATAAGAAAACCATAATGTACAAATGAGCAGGTGTACGTACACCATTTACATACTTGCAGAATATATGCAGAGCTTGTGGAGACAGAGAACTTTATCCATGAAAGCAAAGAGGGGAATGTATGAGAGTATAGTTATACCAACACTCTTGTATGGGTGTGAGACATGGGTTGTGAATGTTGCAACAAGGAGAAAGCTCGAGGCAGTGAAGATGTCATGTCTGAGGGCAATGTGTGGTGTGAATATAATGCAGAGAATCCGTAGTTTGGAGATTAGGAGGAGGTGTGGGATTACCAAAACTATTATCCAGAGAGCTGAGGAGGGGTTGTTGAGATGGTTTGGACATATAGAGAGGATGGAACAAAATAGAATGACTTCGAGAGTGCATAAATCTGTGGTGGAGGGAAGGCGGGGTAGGGGTCGGCCTAGAAAAGGTTGGAGAGAGGGGTTAAAGGAGGTTTTGTGTGCGAGGGGCTTGGACTTGCAGCAAGCGTGCGTGAGCGTGTTAGATAGGAGCGAATGGAGACAAATTGTTTTTAAGACTTGACGTGCTGTTGGAGTGTAGGCAAGGTAACATTTATGAAGGGTTTCAGGGAAACCAGCAGGCCGGACTTGATTCCTGGAGATGGGAAGTACAGTGCCGGCACTCTGAAGGAGGGGTGTTAATGTTGCAGTTTTGTAGCTGTAGTGTAAGCACGCCTCTAGCAAGTCAGTGATGGAGTGAATGATGATGAAAGTTTTTCATTGTCGGGCCACCCTGCCTTGGTGGGAAACGGCCTATGTGTTAATAAATAAAAAACAAAACAATAATAATCACTCTGAGGTGAATAAAACGTTAATATAGACATTTTGCTTAATCCATTTATGATATTTTTTTCAAAATTATATAATAAGCACGCAACGTAGCATATAAACATATTAATTAACATAAATATGAGATGTTTTTCCAGTCGGCTTTATGGAGTGAACAGAATTCATTTGTGTCCAGGCTGGTAGCAGCAACAACAACAACAACTGGTTTGTTTACAAAACTCGCAAACCTTCTACACTCTCATTCTCTCTCGTTTATTCATTTGATCTTGTTTACTCACCTCACACTCTACATTAAGACTGCCTTTACCACTGCCTCTACTACCACTGCCTCTTACTACCACTGCCTCTTACTACCACTGCCTCTTACTACCACTGCCTCTTACTACCACTGCCTCTTACTACCACTGCCTCTACTACCACTGCCTCTACTACCACTTCCTCTACTACCACTGCCTCTACCACTGCCTCAACCAATGAACAAGCTCCAAACACAATTAATTAATTGTGAAATGTTTGGATGAGCACGCAGGGTAATGTTCATTGGAGGATAAACAAAGCTAGACTGATTCACGATGCCTGCGCGGGCAGGCGCCGGACGGACAGGTCTGGTACACACGTGGTTCGAAACACAGGGAACGTTCGATACTCAGGACAAAATTTGTTCGAAAAAAGCGTTCGAAACTCGAATTGTTCGATAGTCGAGGCATTCGAAACTCGGGGTTCCACTGTACTTAGGTTTGCATACTGGTTGGAGAGCTGGTCGTAAGTCCGAGCGGTCGGTAAACGAGTATTTCGCTAAGTGAGGAGAGGCTGTATATACACATGCCCCTCTGGGTTTTCTTCTATTTCCTTACTAGTTCTTGTTCTTGTTTATTTCATCTTATCTCCATGGGAAAGTGGAACAGAATTTTTCCTCCGTGAGCCATGCATGTTGTAAGAGGCGACTGAAATGATGGGAGCAAGGGGCTAGTAACCCTTTCTCCTGTATGTATTACTAAATTTAAAAGGAGAAACTTTTGTTTTTTCTTTTGGGCCACCCTGCCTCGGTGGGATATGGCCAGTTTGTTGAAATAAGAAGAGTCTGGCATCTCAGTAACATACATATGTGAGGAATATAGTGTTAAGAAACAGTGTCTAATATTCATAAAAGCAAACAAAAACTTAGACTATGTTCTTGAGCTTAGTGTAGATGCTAGTGAAGCTTGACAGCTTCTCTGACAGAGAATAAAAGTTACTCTGAGTCACCACTATCGATCATAGCAGTTTACACCTCATCTCTCCACAACAAAAAGCTAAGTAAAATTACTGTAAATTACTTACAGTGCTCTAAAATTACTATACAGTACAGCACTGTACTGAAGGTTACATCATCAGTATTCTTAGTGCCTGGTTGTCTTTTTTATCAGAGAACCAAGTTCACTACTTCAGAAGACAACTGATCCATCATGAAAATTTAGGTTCATAATTTGGAAGATTAGGACAATCAGCAATACTGTACACTACCCTCCTCCCTATTAGTCTATTGAGATAGTTCACTGCATTTCTAAGAAAATACTTGGCTGCAAGAGTAGTACAGTGGAACCTCCATTAACGAGTGCATCCACGTGCGAGTTTTTCCAGATACGAGCAGTCGATCGGTCAATTTTTTGCTTCCATAGGTGAGCGAAATTTCCAGATGTGAACGGGCCTCAAGGAAGGTTCCTTGACACTGGTGAGGGGCTCTTGCTCTTGATCTAGGGAATTGGATCTCATTTGTTTGTTGGACTATCTTATTGAAACTTGGGCAATGTATGATGGAAAGATGTTTCTTAACGTACACCAAAATTGAAAGAAATTTGACTGTAAATAACGGAGTTCACTTCTCAGCCTTAGCAGGCCCTTAGCGGTACATTTTCGTATGGTTGTTATGGTTGTATTCTCGTTTTTTTTGGTCTGAATTGATAGAATGGAAGATATATTACAGAAATAGATATGATTTTGATTGCTTTCACAACGAAAAGTACTTTTAAAATTGGGCTCAAAGTAGGTGAAATATTTGATTTTTGCCGATGTTCAAGAGTAAACAAATGATGTCACTGTCCAACACCTGTCCAAATGGCCATTCCACTATGCACTCATGAATGGGTTGACATTACTTGTACAATTATTACAATAATGCAGTTGTCTGCATAATGGTAAATCTTCTATTTTTTGTGTGAATAAAAATTCCAAATGGTAAGCAAGAGTATTATTATAAGAATACGTACGTACAGTGGTACCCAGACTTACGATGCTATCATTTTACGTAACGTAAAAAATTGGATTGTGATTTACGATGTTTGCTTCGTGTAACGACATTCGTACCGGACGTGTCCGCTTGGCGCCCAGCTGAGCGCGCACTCCAGGGAGCGTCAGTGTGCTATTGTTTACAAGCGAGAGCGACCACCCACCCACACCCACGCATTCATACCAGTATATTGTCATTATTCCACTGTTTTTAGTGCTTGCAACTGCTAAATAAGCTACCATGGGTCCAAGGAAAGATCCTAGTGCTAAGCCTGTGGCAAAGAGGAACAGAAATACATGTACGATAGAACTGAAGAAGGAGATAATAGAAAAATATGAAAGTGGAGTGCGTATCAGTGAGCTGGCCAGGATGTATGGTAAACCCTTTTCTACCATCGCTACCATTGTGGCCAAGAAAAATTCAAGTAAATTCAAGGAAGCTGTTGTTGCAAAAGGTTCATGTGTGATCACAAAACACAGACCACAAGTGCTGGAAGATGTGGAAAGGTTGTTGTTGGTGTGGATCAACGAGAAACAGTTAGCAGGAGATACTGTTTCGGAGGCAATAATATGTGAAAAAGCAAGGCAGTTGCATGATGATCTCGTTAAGAAAATGCCTGCAACGAGTGATGAAGTGAGCGAATTAAAGCCAGCAGAGGCTGGTTTTACAAATTTAAGAATCGAAGTGGCATACATAGTGTTGTGAGGCATGGTGAGGCAGCCAGTTGTGACAAAATTGCGGCTGAAAAATATGTGCCTGAATTCCAGGAGTACATAGAGGCTGAACAATTCCTCCCCCAACAAGTGTTTAATTGTGATGAAACAGGCCTGTTTTGGAAGAAAATGCCCAACAGGACCTACATTACTCAGGAGGAAAAGGCACAGCCAGGACATAAGCCTATGAAAGACAGGCTAACTTTGATGCTTTGTGCTAATGCCAGTGGTGATTGCAAAGTGAAGCCTTTACTGGTGTATCTTTTGAAAATCCCGAGTGTTTGGCAGATGCGGTGTCAGCAAGTCTAACTTGTGTGTGATGTGGAAGTCTAACAAAAGGCATGGGTCACCAAGGACATTTTCTTAGATTGGTTCAATGGCGTGTTTGGCCCCAGTGTGAAGAAATATCTATTGGACAATAATTTGCCACTTAAGTGCCTCCTGATAATGGACAATGCTCCTTG
>WNWK01010402.1:0-70346 GCA_009830355.1 Cherax destructor | reverse complement strand
TTTTGATCCTGTTGTATGAAAGGCTACAACGGCGTATTCCACGTGACTCTTGTCCAATGGTATCCATATACGACCCGAGGTCCGACTTACCAGTAGGACTACTGCAGTGCTCTGTCATTGTTACAAGAATGACGGAGAGCTTCTGTAGGCCTATAATAATAATAATAATAATAGTTTATTTAGACATGGTACAATGATACATAGTTAGGTAGACATGATACAATGATACATAGGTATAAATGAGATGTACATGCCAAAAAGCCCCTAATATGCTGTGCATTGCGGCAAGTCTTACTCAAAATCCCAATGGCCAAGGACACCCAGTGGAAATAAGTCACTTCGACATTTTAGGGGTTATCCTAGGTAATTTACATATATGTTAGGAAAGGACACAAGTTCATTAATATGACATTTTATTGTGGCAACGTTTCGCTCTCCAGGAGCAGCTTGACAAAGCTCCTGGAGAGCGAAACGTTGCCACAATAAAATGTCACATTAGTTGCACTTGTGTCCTTCTACCTAACATATTGTCGGTAATTCTACCAACATTATTACAATTTACATATATATTACTATGTATGATAATTTGTGTAACTGTATTTAAGTATACCTGTACCTAAATAAACTTACTCGAAACAGTTTATATGGGGTGTTAAGTAGTCATGTCCAGTTTATATGGGGGTGTTAAGTAAACATGAACAGTTTATATGGGGGTGTTAAGTAAACATGGCCAGTTTATCTGGAGGTGTTAAGTAAACATGAACAGTTTATATGGGGGTGTTAAGTAAACATGAACAGTTTATATTGGGGTGTTAAGTAAACATAGCCAGCTTATATTGGGGTGTTAAGTAAACATGGCCAGTTTATATGGGGGTGTTAATTAAGTAAACATGGCCAGTTTATATGGGGGTGTTAAGTAAACATGGCCAGTTTATATTGAGGTGTTAGGTAAACATGGCCAGTTTATATAGGGGTGTTAAGTAAACATGGCCAGTTTATATGGTGTTAAGTAAACATTGCCAGTTTATATGGGGGTGTTAAGTAAACATGGCTAGTTTATATGGGGGTGTTAAGTAAACATGGCCAGTTTATATAGGGGTGTTAAGTAAACATGACCATTTTATATGGGGGTGTTAAGTAAACATGGCCAGTTTATATAGGGGTGTTAAGTAAACATGGCCAGTTTATATGGGGGTGTTAAGTAAACATGGCCAGTTTATATGGGGGTGTTAAGTAAACATGGCCAGTTTATATGGGGTGTTAAGTAAACATGGCCAGACGCTGATGTAACCTTGTAAAATATCGTTTAGATCAAGGAGGCTACACAGTGAACTTTTATTAATATTGGAACAATAAACACATAAGCAGTATAATGTGATCCTTTATTGACAACGTTTCGCCCACAAAGTGGGCTTTATCAAGTCAAACAAATCTGTTTGTGACTCGATAAAGCCCACTGTGTGGGCGAAACGTTGTCAATAAAGGATCACATTATACTGCTTATGTGTTTATTTTTCCATTGTGTCGGTATTTTATACCATTTATTTCCATTTTATTAATAGTGTTATCAAGACAGGACAGTATTAATGACGGAATATATTAGACATATGTTAGACGGAATGTAATTAGACATATGTGCAACAAAGATACCCTGGTGTTTTACGTGTCTGATTCACTAAGACACGTGCAACACGTGTTTGATTCACTAAGACACGTGCAACACGTGTCTGATTCACTAAGACACGTGCAACACGTGTCTGATTCACTAAGACACGTGCAACACGTGTCTGATTCACTAAGACACGTGCAACACGTGTCTGATTCACTAAGACACGTGCAACACGTGTCTGATTCACTAAGACACGTGCAACACGTGTCTGATTCACTAAGACACGTGCAACACGTGTCTGATTCACTAAGACACGACAGACTGAATAATAATTGCGAGACTGAAATAAATCTTAGTTTATTAATGGTTAATTAACACTAATAATTTATTGAATAATATATAAAAAGCCTTAAAGATAAAGATTTATTTCTTTGTAAAGGTTACAAAGTGTAATTACAATTTTGGTTTGCTAAGAACAAAGAAAGCCACTATCATGTCGGGGCATTTCGGGCAGACTTGATGTATATATTAAAAATATTTTTGTGTAAAAATAATCCAGAGCAAAACAGTGATAGCAATTAATAATTATAATAAAAAATCCAAACATCAGTCTAGTGAAGATGAAGTCAAATAAAAATTAAACTGAAGCACAGGGAGAATAGGGTGAAGCACAGGGAGAATAGGGTGAAGCACAGGGAGAATAGGTTGAAGCACAGGGAGAATAGGTTGAAGCACAGGGAGAATAGGGTGAAGCACAGGGAGAATAGGTTGAAGCACAGGGAGAATAAGTTGAAGCACAGGAATAATAGGGTGAAGCACAGGGAGAATATGGTGAAGCACAGGGAGAATAGGGTGAAGCACAGGGAGAATAGGGTGAAGCACAGGGAGAATAGGGTGAAGCACAGGGAGAATAGGGTGAAACACAGGGAAAATAGGGTGAAACACAGGGAGAATAGGTTGAAGCACAGGGAGAATAGGGTGAATCACAGGGAGAAGAGGTTGAAGCACAGGGAGAAGAGGGTGAAGCACAGGGAGAATAGGGTGAAGCACAGGGAGAAGAGGTTGAATCACAGGGAGAAGAGGGTGAAGCACAGGGGGAAGAGGTTGAAGCACAGGGAGAATAGGGTGAAGCACAGGGAGAAGAGGTTGAAGCACAGGGATAAGAGGTTGAAGCACAGGGAGAATAGGGTGAAGCACAGGGAGAATAGGGTGAAGCACAGGGAGAATAGGGTGAAGCACAAGGAGAATAGGGTGAAGCACAGGGAAAAGAGGGTGAAGCACAGGGAGAATATGGTGAAGCACAGGGAGAAGAGGGTGAAGCACAGGGAGAATAGGGTGACGCACAGGGAGAAGAGGGTGAAGCACAGGGAGAAGAGGGTGAAGCACAGGGAGAAGATGGTGAAGCACAGGGAGAAGAGGGTGAAGCACAGGGAGAATAGGGTGAAGCACAGGGAGAAGTGGGTGAAGCACAGGGAGAAGAGGGTGAAGCATAGGGAGAAGAGGGTGAAGCACAGGGAGAAGAGGGTGATATTTAATTAAAGAGATAAATAAATCTCTGTATTAAAACTGGAAAAATATATGTTAAGTAAAAGGACACAATTGCAACTAATGTGACATTTTATTGTGGCAACGTTTCGCTCTCCAGGAGCTTTCTCAAGCCGTTACAAGCGAAATATATGTGTTTAAGAACATAAGAAAGAAGGAGCACTGCAGGTGGCCTACTGGCCCATGAAGGAAACTGATAAACAGCTGCTGTGCGACACATGCTAGAAAGAACACCATTTCTTCTATGACCATAAACCAAACTCATGACTGCTACTAGATCTTAATACTACTGATTGCGAAAAGGATTTAGGAGTTCTGGTTAGCAGTAATCTAAAACCAAGACAGCAGTGCATAAGTGTTCGCAATAAAGCGAACAGAATCCTTGGCTTCATATCAAGAAGCATAAATAATAGGAGTCCTCAGGTTGTTCTTCAACTCTATATATCCTTGGTGAGGCCTCATCTAGATTATGCTGCACAGTTTTGGTCACCGTATTACAGAATGGATATAAATGCTCTGGAAAACGTACAAAGGAGGATGACTAAGTTGATTCCATGTATCATAAATCTTCCCTATGAGGATAGACTGAGGGCCCTGAATCTGCACTCTCTAGAAAGGCGTAGAATTAGGGGGGATATGATTGAGGTGTATAAATGGAAAACAGGAATAAATAAAGGTGATGTAAATAGCGTGCTAAAAATATCTAGTATTGACAGGACTCGCAGCAATGGCTTTAAGTTGGATAAATTCAGATTCAGGAAGGATATAGGAAAGCATTGGTTTGGTAATAGAGTTGTCGATGAGTGGAACAAACTCCCGAGTACAGTTATAGAGGCTAAAACGTTGTGTAGTTTTAAAAATAGGCTGGATAAATATATGAGTGGGTGCGGGTGGGTGTGAGTTGGACCTGACTAGTTTGTGCTACTAGGTCAGATGCCGTGCTCCTTCCTTAAGTGAATGTAACCTGACCTGGATGGGTCGGGGCATTGGCTTAAGTCGGTGGGAGATTTGGACCTGCCTCGCATGGGCCAGTAGGCCTGCTGCAGTGTTCCTTCTTTCTTATGTTCTTATGTTCTTAAGACATGACCTGACATGCCATACTGGTCATTTTAATGACCCGACATAATTGTCAACAGCTTACCTCAGTATTTCCATTCTTTTGTATAGCAAATTACATACAAGTAATTATTATTAATTTGCTAAATTCTATATCCAGGTGGGAATATTGATGAAACGTTTCGCCTACACAGTAGGCTTCTCCAAATACACTTGTTCCCTCTGTATGTGACTGAAGACGACTGCAGTGCGGGCGAAACGTTCCATCAATATTCTCAATTATTGCAAATGTGTCTTAATCTTCAAAGAAATAGGTGCTTAGATGGGTAGAGTGTGGCACCATTTCGCTTTTTAAAGCCACTGGAGGGCGAAACGTCTACTAATAAAGATACCCAGATGTTGCACATGTGTCTAATTCTTCATCTTGTCGATATTTTAGACCATTTATGTAGAGTTTGGCATCAGTTTTCCTGTCTTAGCAAAATCATGTATTCTGTCCACATTAATCTTGTGTATTAATTTGATTTGCTCAACGGAGAGGAGAGAGAGAGAGAGAGAGAGAGAGAGAGAGAGAGAGAGAGAGAGAGAGAGAGAGAGAGAGAGAGAGAGAGAGAGAGAGAGAGAGAGAGAGAGAGAGAGAGAGAGAGAGAGAGAGAGAGAGAGAGAGAGAAGGGGAGAGAGGGGGAGTGAGTGGGGGTTCCGTCAATGAGTGGAGGTGGTGGGGGCAGCAACAAGGCATGCGTCACTCCAGTGGAAACTCCCCCGTACGCTGTGCACGTGATGCCTCCGGAAGTTCTTCCCTACACCACCTTGCTTAGTTAAAAAAAAAAATAAACTTGTGATTTAATATGGTAGATATAACATGACCCAAGTAATGACTGGTGACGACACCTTGCCTGCTGGTTACGAGGGTAGAGTAAACGACGCTTTCTCTCGTGTTTTCATAGCTACTATACTTTATCTACGCCGTCCCCCTCACCTTGGCGATGTTATTGTTTGACAACAAACATATTTTGACCCAAATAAGAAGTCACTAGCAACACCTGAGGTCAAAATATATAAATCTGGACCTTATTGATCAACAAAGCCAAGACGCACACCTTAAGTTGCCAGTGCCTATATAAATCAGTTACATGTTTTAGTGTATAATTACCTAATACAATAAAGCACCTTCTTAAAACGTTAACACCGTAATTAGCATGTCCTTGCCTTTATGACTAGTAAAGCGATTTAAGAGTGGCATTTAACATGGTTATCTAGAATGTATCCTGGTTGAAGGTGCCAACTGCAGGTGGTTCACTTAGTGCGCATGAGCAGTGACGTCAAGACTCCTATATAAAGGCCAGTGGCAGGGTTTGGGGTATAGATTTTCTTCTCTCACCAATGGCCGTGCCCACTGCTCTTAGATAATACTGGAGTAACCTTAGTGTTTTTATTTATTTTATAGCTGCTGTAAGAGTAAGGTAAGTCTTATTCTCGCGTTTTGTGACTGTAGATTATGCTGGTTTTAAACTATCAATTTGAGTTTGTAAATTGTTTAATACAAATCTTCTTGATTTAACAGCAGACTTAGGCCCTATTGCTTATGTTTGTACGAAATATATTTAATTAAAATTGTTTAATTGCGTTTTTTTCTATTTCTCAGAAAACTTCAAAATGTTTACAACGAGCACCGCCACCAACAAGACCGTGCTGGACAGGTACCTGAGGCTGCCCATACCTGACAACAAGTGTCAGGTGATGTATGCCTGGATAGACGGCTCTGGCGAGAACCTGCGCTCAAAGTCTAGGACAGTCAACTTTATACCAAAAAGTCCCTCAGGTAAGTTTACTTTTATCAATAAATTTAAGTTTCACAGCTGCTGACCAGAAGATAGTCATATGATTCTTTAAATTTCATACTAACCCTTCAAGACATTGTTCACCTTACGAACCTAGTTATTTTTTATCCTTGTGTTTCGGTCACACAAGATGCCTTTTCAGTTTGAACGTAACACATTAGAGCATTTCAGTATTTTATATAGCTTTTATAAAAAAATTCTCCACATTTTAAACTTTTAACTAAAAGTATGTGTAAACACTTGACCTATTATGGCACTGGTGGCTGTGGGTTAGCTATGGCGCAGGAGGCGCCGCCCCAGATCAATACTCCCTACAGGATGGGAGAGGATGGGAGGAGAGATACATGGTGTAAGTGGGAGCTGATTCTATCACGGTCAAACATAAAATGCTTCTATCTCTTAAATACAAATCTATCCACATTAATGTTTGTTTGTTTTCCTTTTCAGAACTTCCTATCTGGAATTTCGATGGTTCATCAACTAATCAGGCGGAGGGCAGCAACAGCGATGTGTACCTGCATCCAGTTGCGCTATACAGAGACCCCTTCAGGCTGGGCGACAACAAACTAGTTCTGTGCGAGACTTACAAACACAATAAGAAGCCCACGAAACCAATCATCGCCACAGATGTCTTGAGGTGTGCACTAAGGCAGCGGACACTCATCCATGGTTCGGCATGGAGCAAGAATATACTCTTTTAGACACCGATAATCACCCATTGGGCTGGCCCAAGAATGGCTTCCCGGGTCCTCAGGGTCCCTACTACTGTGGCGTAGGAGCCAACAAGGTCTACGGCAGGGATGTGGTAGAGGCTCACTACAGGGCGTGTCTGTACGCTGGTATCAACATCTCTGGCGAGAACGCAGAAGTAATGCCAGCACAGTGGGAGTTCCAGGTGGGTCCCTGTGAAGGCATCACTATGGGTGACGACCTCTGGATGGCCAGATACCTCCTTCACCGCGTTGCTGAAGACTTCAATGTTGTGGTGTCCCTGGACCCCAAGCCCATCCCTGGCGACTGGAACGGTGCTGGAATGCACACTAATTTCTCCACCAAGGGAATGAGAGACCCCAATGGTATCTCTGAAATCGAGAAGGCCATTGACAAGCTCTCCAGACACCACATTCGTCACATCAAAGCTTATGATCCCAAAGAGGGCAAGGATAACGAGAGGCGTCTAACTGGCCTACACGAAACCTCCTCTATTCACGACTTCTCTGCTGGTGTAGCAAACAGGGGCTGCTCAATACGCATCCCACGAGGTGTGGCAGAGGAGAAGCAGGGATATTTGGAAGATCGTAGACCTTCTTCCAATGCAGATCCTTACATGGTTTCTGAGGTGCTGGTCCGCACCATATGTCTAGACGAGTAGGTAAAAGAGATACCAGAACATAATACTCTCAGGGGAGACGAGATCTTGACAGTCATCGTCCCTGCGTCTCCACCTGTCAATATCAGTGACAAGCAGCTCTCTGCAGCTGTAAGATAGGGACCAACGCACACTTCATTTCTATGTCAATTTCATTTACCAGAGATTTTTTTTATCACATTTAACATTATTTACCTCATTCACTTACTAAATCCCATTTACCATCCATTAACATTTTACCACCTTCATTTAGTTTTTAACTGTCTACGTCATCCTGTGTACGGTATAATTTGACTTATGTCGAGTACAAGTATTATTTTGTGATAAACGTATGTATCATCTTATTGTCTATAATGTAAATAAGACATTTTAATGTACCGCATATGATTTTAAATTGTGTAGCTAGGTAAAATTTTAATAATATAATTACAAATAACCCATTACATACCTGTGTATTACGACTGTATAATTTTCCTGAGGGTAACTTAGTTTTTCGTCATAACTGGGTTTTGACAGTGTCACCTTAAAACCACATTGCACTCTATACGATTGGCACGTATAATGAAATCAAATAAGGTCTAGTTTTAAAGGAAATATAATGATAAAAACTTCGCTTACGGTTAGGACTGATTACTGAAACTAGGTTTAAGCGCATGACTCTAATATGCAGTTATGCGGTATAATATCAACACATAACTAGTCAGTGACAAATTAAAATCTCTCACGTACAGTAATATCGTTCGAAAATACATAGGGTACCTTTCAATCTTGCCACCAGAACTGGAATTTAATTAAGCCCGATAAGTGGTAATAGACAAGCGGATAAAACCGGCGCGGAATACACAATGCTTACCTATATTTTTTTTTTCCATTACGATTTTTCTGAAACTTGGAAATGTTCAGTAACAAATGGAAATGCTCTCTATGGCAGACGAGAGAAATGGGAACTTTTATTAAGAACATAATTATTTCTGGAAGCTCTCCTAATATCAACTTTAGTTTTTCATATCGTCAACTTCACAGTATATACAGAAAGTCGCCCAAACTCCATTAGTTTCCACCGATGAATACATGAAGTTGATAGGCGAACAGGAACGATAGCCACTGAAAGTAGGCCTTTACTTTCAGTTTGAAGCGTAACTTTCAGCAGTCGCTACATAAGCCGTACTACAGCGATTACTTATTTTAGAGACATAGTTATCTAGTGAAACTCCCCGGCGTCTGAGGATTGTCAGGTTATGGTAATACTATAATATTCTGTAAATTGTGGGATATTTTATAAAGATTCGTTCACTAAAGACTTTGTACCCCGTCCCACCACTACAGAGGTGAAAACCTGGTAGATGAGGTTTTCAGTTATCAGAGTAGGTGAGGTTAAGATCGCCTAACCCCGCCTACTCTTGAGGGAGACTCAGTGAAAATCGCTTGCCTGGTACTTCCCTACGACGCCTCCCCAACCCCTGTATATACATAGTCCCTGGGAGATAACTCTTTCATTTAATAAAATACCATAACTGCCTTGTGATGGGTTGCGTTAACAATTTATTATTCAAGCACCAGCTTCAACATCTGTGCTCACTCTGACCTCTTCAGAAGTCCCTCCTTCAATGCAGGTTAGATTAATTTTAACAAACCCATTGCACCATCTATGACTTTCCATTCTGCACTAACCCTCACTACTCTCTACAATAGTACACCCCTCGGGTGTGTAAAGTATACTTTTGTTTTGCTGCTCTTATATAAAATGTGGAATAATATACAGGAAACATTGACAGATACTTCATCTTCCCACAGGTAAGGTGCCCACCAAATCTTAAAAAAAAAAAAAAAAAAAGGCTTAGGCAGCGAAGGACGTGTGCTACCGTGGATGTTCGTTATCTCCTGAACTCTTGAATGATGAATTGCTGGACCACGAGGCTGAATTTAGGCCATAGTTCTCAGGTCATTTATGACTAGGCTTGAAACTTCTAGGTCTAGGTTTTGATTATCTAGGTCCGGGGTCTTATTGGCTCAGGTTTGATCTTTTAATTTGAGGCTTAGATCTAGTTTCAGTTAGATCTAGGTCCAGGGTTAGATGTTCTAGGTCCAGGCTTAGGTCTCAACCCTTAATATACCTTTGAGTTCAAAGTTTTACTACTCCCCGAGCGCGGTCTTCAGCCAGGCTCGTCTGGTGTTTTTCTAGTCAACTAGGCTGTTGCTGCTAGTGGCCCTTCTGACCCACATATCTACCACAGTCTAGTTGATCTGGCCCCTGGTAAAAATACTTATCCAGTTTCTCTTCTGATATCTTCTGGTAAGATACTGAATAGTCCGAGGCTCCGAACGTTAAGTGTTCCCTTAGTGTCCACTGCACCCTTACTTTTTCACCCCTGCTTTGCACTTCTTCCCATCTCTCCAGTATGTTTAAGGCGGTGTGAAGATTTGGGATAAGGCCCTTAAATATTTTTTCGATATATATTATCATGGATCTCCGTTCCAGTGAATACATATTTAGGACTTTAAGGCGTTCCCCGTAACGATCTCTTTTTTCCAGCTCATATTTCCTGCCCTGAACGGGGCCACCAACACTGAACAATGTTTCAAATGAGAGAACACAACAATCGATTTGAAAAGCCACCAACGGCATTATTTCCTTTGTTTTTAAAGTTCTTATTATCCACCTCATCATTCTGGCTGTCGTGACCTTGGTCTTATTGTGTTCTTTGAAAGGTCAACTGACATAGTGTTCCTTTAGTTCTGTTGAATGACCCTGAGTTTTGTATACAGTCTCCCATTTTAGTTAATACTCTCCATAGGTAAGCAGTTGAAATTTATCACCACTGAATGTTGTTGTTGTTCACTGCCCACTGGAAAATTTTGCTTATATATTTCTGCAGTGACTTTCATGCTTACTTTAGTGTCATCTACAAATAACATTTGCTCCACACATGGCTTCACTTCGGCGAGGAGCCTACTAATACGTATAACTAACTTGTTCAGACTTTTCTCCTAGCTCCAGGCCTAGGTATACATTACCCAGGTATACATTACCAGGGATCTTGTATTTGTGGGCTGGGTAACCCGCTGGTTCTCTTCACGAAGATTTTGATGCTGAAGGGATCTTGACCCAAGCAATTGGAACTACAATCCCCTTAAACGTGGTTATCTCTATTTCTCAAGTGTTGCAGCATTTGTGGGTTTAGTGCTCTCCCTTTTTTTCCAGATTTTGGATCAGTTCTCTTGTGAGCATTTCGTGTTTGTTGGCAGAGGTAGTGTAGAATACTAGATCGATGTAGGTAATATGTTTGTTGGGTCGGGTGTCTTACATTATCTTCTTCATTTGATGATTCTTCAGCATATTCAGTTTTTCTGTTTATTCAGTAGTTGTGCGGAGTGGAGGCTGAGATTCTTGATAATTTGTGGCTTGTTTGGAAGGTTGTGGTTGTTGAGAGGTAGCTGTAGTCGCTGACGAAGGTTCTGGAGTGGGTTCTTGGGCAGGGTCAGGATTGGGTTTGAGGTGGACGTGAAGTTGGCGATGTTTGGGATTATTTTGAGGAAGTCTTGTGACGGTGGTGAGTCTTGAAAGTTTGCATGTTATTTTGACGGAACAGTTCGTTGATTGTTGTGTTGAAAGTGACGGGATTTGTTGCATTAGCAAGGTGTGCATACATCATGCAGTACAGCACCTTGGATGGGGCAGCGTCGGGAAGTGCAGAGAGGAAGTTCGAGGTTAAGGAAGACTGTTGTGTTGCTTGGAGTCTGACTGTAGTTTGGTTATAGCGGCAAAAGTCGGCGATTTTTGGCTGTTTTTCTTTGCATTTTGAGTTTTTTAGTGATGAGATCTTTTCTTAGAGGGCATTTTGCAGCAAGGGTGTGGAGAGTGCCCTTACAGTTAAGGCAGGTAGGAGTGCCATTGGTGGTGAAAAATGGAACAGTAAAGTACACCCGCAAATCATCCTACCAACTTGAGCCTGAATATGTAAAATCTGGACTCACGAGACACATAGATGACCTTACTCGTACAATCAAACTATTCCACATTTCCAAGAGGGACTACAAAAAACTAAAGAATGGATCACCTGAAGATATTTCACCTGAAGAAACTTAACCAATCTCACGAAAAATCCTTCCCAAGTATTAATATTTAATCTAAACAAATGCCAAGACCTGAGTTCCTGTGCACCTGACGCCCAGCCAATCACTCAGTCAACAAGCCAGCGAGCACTGCAACCACCCTGCTCTCTCTACTCTGCCCTCACCGAGCCCCCGCTCACCTGACGCCCAAAAGGCAAGACCTAGTCACTTGTCAACAAGCCAGCGAGCACTGCAGACACCCTGGTCTCTCTGCTATGCCCTCACTCATCGCCACATAGCGCCTCGCAGCTGGGTTTAGCCCTGGCTCTTTATCTCCGACTAAAGATCTTCCTCTCACCGACTATTCTTCGTCTGTCCACACTTCCCCACTCACCCACTTATGGGTTCTTACCTGAGTGTATTCGTTCGTGATCTCCCATCATGTTAACACACTGATTATCCATCCTCTACCATCCTGCAATGCAAAACCAATCCTCATTATAGTTAATTTTCTAACTAGTTCCAACGTAATCTATTCTCAACGTTCTCTGTAAACTTCTTTAAAGTAGCTAAGTCAAGATAAAAAACTTTTCAAAACTTGTATCTATCCCAAGTAACGTGTAAAAGTGTTAGGGCCAATAAGCAGGTACCTGGGTGTCAGTCCCACCTGGTGCCTGTGTTCATCTAGCAGTAAAAGGGAATGCGGGTGTTATTTCCTTATAATGGACGCACAGATGCAGTGTAATGAGAACCTTTATTAACAAAGTGGGCTTTATCAAATGGGCGAAACGTTATTAATGAAGAATCTCCTTACAGTGTATTTGTCTTGTTTCCATTGCGTCATATGTATCATTTCTCTCCACTTGTTTTCACCTATCACTCAAATATTCATTTACCGGAAACGGTTAAATCTGCAAGGTTTGATGAACTGATGAACTGATGAACTGTATGCAAGGGTTCTAAAGGAATGTAAAGAGGAGCTTAGCAAACCTATGGCTAATCTTTTCAACATATCACTGCAAACTGGCATGGTGCCAGATAAGTGGAAAATTGCAAATGTAATACCTATTTTCAAAGCAGGAGACAGGTCCTTAGCTTCGAACTATAGACCAATAAGCCTAACCTCAATAGTGGGAAAATTTATGGAATCAATAATTGCCGAGGCAATTCGCAGCCATCTTGAAAAGCATAAATTAATCAACGAATCTCAGCACGGTTTTACAAAAGGGCGTTCCTGCCTTACAAATTTAATAACTTTTTCACTAAGGTATTTGAGGAGGTAGATCATGGTAATGAATATGATATTGTGTATATGGACTTCAGTAAGGCTTTTGATAGAGTCCCACATCAGAGACTATTGAGGAAAATTAAGGCACACGGAATAGGAGGAGAAATTTTTCCTGGATAGAGGCATGGTTGACAAATAGGCAGCAGAGAGTTTGCATAAATGGGGAGAAATCAGAGTGGGGAAGCGTCACAAGTGGTGTTCCACAGGGGTCAGTATTGGGCCCCTTGTTGTTCACAATCTACATAAACGACATAGATGAGGGAATAAATAGCGACATAAGCAAGTTTGCCGATGACACCAAAATAGGCCGTCCAATTCATTCAAATGAGGACATTAGAGCACTCCAGGAAGATTTGAATAGACTGATGCAGTGGTCGGAGAAGTGGCAGATGCAGTTTAATATAGATAAATGCAAAGTTCTAAATATTGGACAGGACAATAACCATGCCACATATAAACTAAATAATGTAGATCTTAACACTACTGATTGCGAAAAGGATTTAGGAGTTCTGGTTAGCAGTAATCTAAAACCAAGACAGCAGTGCATAAGTGTTCGCAATAAAGCAAACAGAATCCTTGGCTTCATATCAAGAAGCATAAATAATAAGAGTCCTCAGGTTGTTCTTCAACTCTATATATCCTTGGTTAGGCCTCCTCTAGATTATGCTGCACAGTTTTGGTCACCGTATTACAGAATGGATATAAATGCTCTGGAAAACGTACAAAGGAGGATGACTAAGTTGATTCCATGTATCAGAAATCTTCCCTATGAGGATAGACTTAGGGCCCTGAATCTGCACTCTCTAGAAAGGCGTAGAATTAGGGGGGATATGATTGAGGTATATAAATGGAAAACAGGAATAAATAAAGGGGATGTAAATAGCGTGCTAAAAATATCTTGTATTGACAGGACTCGAAGCAATGGCTTTAAGTTGGATAAATTCAGATTCAGAAGGGATATAGGAAAGCATTGGTTTGGTAATAGAGCTGTCGATGAGTGGAACAAACTCCCGAGTACAGTTATAGAGGCTAAAACGTTGTGTAGTTTTAAAAATAGGCTAGATAAATATATGAGTGGGTGCGGGTGGGTGTGAGTTGTACCTGACTAGTTTGTGCTACTAGGTCAGATGCCGTGCTCCTTCCTTAAGTGAATGTAACCTGACCTGGCTGGGTCAGGGCATTGGCTTAAGCCGGCGGGAGACTTGGACCTGCCTCGCATAGGCCAGTAGGCCTGCTGCAGTGTTCCTTCTTTCTTATGTTCTTATGTTCTTAACTCACACCCGTATTACAGAATGGATATAAATGCTCTGGAAAACGTACAAAGGAGGATGACTAAGTTGATTCCATGTATCAGAAATCTTCCCTATGAGGATAGACTGAGGGTCCTGAATCTGCACTCTCTAGAAAGGCGTAGAATTAGGGGGGATATGATTGAGGTATATAAATGGAAAACAGGAATAAATAAAGGGGATGTAAATAGCGTGCTAAAAATATCTTGTATTGACAGGACTCGAAGCAATGGCTTTAAGTTGGATAAATTCAGATTCAGAAGGGATATAGGAAAGCATTGGTTTGGTAATAGAGTTGTCGATGAGTGGAACAAACTCCCGAGTACAGTTATAGAGGCTAAAACGTTGTGTAGTTTTAAAAATAGGCTAGATAAATATATGAGTGGGTGCGGGTGGGTGTGAGTTGTACCTGACTAGTTTGTGCTACTAGGTCAGATGCCGTGCTCCTTCCTTAAGTGAATGTAACCTGACCTGGCTGGGTCAGGGCATTGGCTTAAGCCGGCGGGAGACTTGGACCTGCCTCGCATGGGCCAGTAGGCCTGCTGCAGTGTTCCTTCTTTCTTATGTTCTTATGTTCTTATGTTCTAATGTGCCAGAGAGCTTCCACTGTTCGCTTCCACTGTGTGCTTCCACTGTGTGCTTCCACTGTGAGCTTCCACTGTGTGCTTCCACTGTGTGCTTCCACTGTGAGCTTCCACTGTGTGCTTCCACTGTGTGCTTCCACTGTGTGCTTCCACTGTGAGCTTCCACTGTGCGCTTCCACTGTGTGCTTCCACTGTGCGCTTACACTGTGCGCTTCCACTGTGCGCTTCCACTGTGTGCTTCCACTGTGCGCTTCCACTGTGTGCTTCCACTGTGCGCTTACACTGTGCGCTTCCACTGTGCGCTTACACTGATCTTAGATGGTGGTTAACAGTTTTACCCTTGACAGACACTGTGGCAGAAAGGAAACCTTTGAGGACACTTTTACAGTGTAATTTACAGGCTATGAGCTGTTATCCTACATATTTTGCCTAGAATACAAGGTAGGCATAGATATATAAAGTCGACAGCAGGTGAGGAGGTGGCGGGAGATGTGACTGACAGTCAGGTTCGCATCTCTCCTCTCCGCCACCTGCTGTCCCCCATTCTGTTTTACGGTCATGGTCTCCATTCTGCCATAGTGTCTTTACCACCTTATCGGTATTACCTCTTCCCCAATTTTAGCACTGTTACCTCCTTGAACTAGTGACAACCTTAATTACTCCTCCCCTTTATAAAATTAGAGTCAACGGTGCCACCGTTAGTTACCTTCACGAGGAAACAGAAATAAGTGAACTACAAATATTTTACAAGTTAGCTGTTCTAACTCCTTTAAATGAAAAATGTAATATTTCCGGCAGGTGTGGCGTTCCATAAAGGTTGTGGATAATTAATTAGGAAGCAGGACAAGTGCCTCCTGACACGGGTCTTTCTCAAGACTGTGAACCGGAACTGTGTTAAAGCATCTGCTGGCCTAATTAGGGGATCACTACCTAGTAGCGTTCCAAGACCATTTTTGAGTTTCTTAAACCGCTAACATAAACACCCTACAGCATAAATGTTGATACAGGTAGAATACAGGTTAACAGCGAACATCACGAACGTTAATACGGGTACATATTATTAACACCTTACATCATTAATGTTAATACAGGAGTAATACATGTTAACATGTACGTTATGTTAATACAGACTACTGGTGAAGACTGGCGACAAAAACACACACCAACAGGTGTGGTGAGATGGGTTGAAGTTCACTGATGTTCATCGTTAATAATGTTCAATGTTTTGGTGTAATGAAAAGACATGGTGAAGGGTTTTTGATCCATGGAACTACATCTGCCCTTCCTTTCCTTGGATGAAACCTAATTACCTCCCAACGATAATAATAATAATAGTAATAATAATGTGAAGAAAGAAAAGAAGAATAAAAAGAAGTAAAGGAGATTAGAAACAGAACCGTAGCTCTGTGTTAACTAGGAGAGGTCTATCTTATCTAGCCGTACACATACCTAGAGAACGCCCTACACATCTTCGTGTAAACCTCTATAAAGTGTCTTATACCCCTCTCGCTTGTTTGCGTGTATATGTTCGTGTGTGTTGGGCCACAGGGGAAGGAAAAACTTGATCAGGATGGGATAAAGCATCGAAAAACTTTTTAAATAGGCAGGAAGAGAGGTAAAAAATAATTAAGTTGTCTAATCATGTCACATAGTAACTAGTTTACATATACGTTATTGTTCTCATTTATCGGCTTTAAACTCCTCTTACCTCAAACCTCAGTATTTCCAATACCACTCTAGGGTCTTTCTCTTATGGTATAATTCACAGAGCTAATTACACTAACGTTTGCACTCCCGCAAATATAACAGTGTGTAAAAGAGGTGTTGCTGGGTGCTGTGCCACCACAACGCCCACTGTCAACCATTGTCACCTGAGTAGTTGATATTATGTGCCTTGTTGGGTACCTTACTGATTGGCGATGATGCATTTTTTCAGTGGAGTTAGGTACAGAATACGATGAATGATGGTCACTCGTCCTTGCGAAGAAATCAAACAATATAATCAGATTTCTTACGATAAATAAGTAAAATAACGAAATCCTGAATATAGTTTGAAATTAGTCTCACCATTTGGTTCGTAGATGATGGCACACTAGCAGGTACAAAGGAGTCGCTTCTAGATGATCTTACACAGGTGATGACACGGGGACAGGAAATGGGCCTCATCCTGAATCCATCCAAATGTGAAATCATCTCAGTCAATCAAACAAGTTTTTTTTTTAGTTTTTTTATTTAGAAACACATATTACATACAAAACCATATGCCAAAAGACATCATTATATACATGAATGACACCGTACGTGCAATAAATAAATATAGACAAGCCAATGTGCCAAATGCAAATTATACAAAGATTCAATAGTACACAGTTAAGGTGTCACAAAATAATTTACAAAAGAATTTACCCTACACAATGTATAGGTAAACTACCTAAACAGGATGACAACCTAAGATAGAACCCCCATAACCTCCCACAGCAACCCACCCTACAAAACCTCTCCCTACCCTAACCAATCACCCTCACAAACAATAAATAATTTTAATAATACTAATAATAATATTAATAATACTTAACAGTTATAAACAACTCACCACATCAAGTACAAAGTACATATCCATACTTATATGTATAAATCATATCCTTTTTCAACCAATCAAATCTCCACACAAAACCTGTGGACTTGGACCCCCACCCCATGTCCAGCGAAGACATAGGCAATAAAATATATTCATAACCAACACTATAAAAACACATGTAAATTACCATTTACAAAATAACTATTATATTCAAATACAAAACTATAATACACATGTCAAACCAGACATTGAATAAAGATTTTTTTTTTCAAGGGATCAATGTTTACAAACACGAAAGTACAATATAACGGTAATACAAATAAAAAATAATGACAAACACTCCACCGATAGTAGAAATTAAAATAATTGTATTGAGTGCAAAAGTCTGAAAGGTACAATAAACACCTCCTCACCTACATTAATACCCAATATTATGCAACCCATACCTAAGGAAACACATATTAAAGAACCCATCGGCACAATACCATACTAGTTTACAATCATATCAAAATAATCCAAGATAGGTATAACTATCGATAAAATAGAGTACAATTATTGTCGAAAATTGTGTACTTCGGATACGTTAAGCGACATCTCACATACCCAAAATCCTACCATGAGATAATTCTCTGAAAACATAAGATCCAGTGCCTGATGTCATACATTAAACTACATCATTATAAATATACCTTTCACACATAAATACTGCTACTGACTCATAACCCATACCCAAACCTACAAAAGATTGAAACAAATTTTTAAGGTTACATGTCACGGTCCACATAACCGTACCAAAGATATTATATATCATATACACATATGACGAAACATACTTATACCATAAGATACTACCAATGGCCAAATGTCAAGTGCCTTACAAAAAGCCATCTATTATACTGCACCGTGTCCTGTATCATTATTAAAGAAGGACCATAAGAAATCCTGAACCTCCTAGGAGACAACCGAACCAAAACCAAGAATTCACCACCCTTCACCCCTGACCTCAACCCTCCCCACCTATTCTCATACACACAATGCATCCACTTCCCCTTCCACTCCACCCTAATCCCCCCCACCCACCCAAACACTAACTTACACACTCCTACACACCCAGACCCCAACCCTAAAACAAAAACCACACACACGCCTCCTACTCCCCACTCTAAAAAAAAACACTAACTGCCTAGCCCCGACCCCACCCCCAAACATGAGCCCAGCCCAAAACTCTTTACATCCCACCCTGCATTAACGTGAGCACCTCATAAGATGATATTCAACCAAGAAAGCCTTGTCCCACGCCCTACCATATACCTCCTCATTCCAGCATTTAGTTCTATAAAAAGTTGCAGCTAATGCTTTAATTCTGACATCCCCTCTTGTACCCCGCATTCCCCAAAAAATGTGTATGAAATCAAGTACTAGATATGACAATGCCCTCCTGATGCCTTCCGAGAGCCCCATCATGTCTAAACTTAGCGCTCTAAGCATAGACAACCCCTTCCCCTCTATTTTCCACAACACCCCACTAAACCATTCCCTCACCACCGATACCCCTTCACAAAAATACACAGCACGGAATGCCGAGTCCGTACCCCCACACCTGGAGCAAGTCCCATCACCTGTAAGCCCCATTATAAACAGCTGCTCCCTAGATGCTAGAATGCCATGCAAAAATCTAAACCCAGTATCTCGTACCTGAGGTGATAATTTTAACTTCTTCAACCATCCCCAAGTCCCCCTCCAATCATACATTGGATACCCAGCCACACCCTGTACCTCTTGCTCCCGCAAACCTATCCTATCCAACCTACTCACCCTAACCCTACACGGTTCCCGCACTACCAATAGTGCACATAAAATTGCTTCACACCAAAATATCCTTCCCCACCACCTATGCACTTCATTCATTACATTCCCTACTCTCCTCCCCCTCCCCCACCAAAAAATCCTGCCTTACAAAACGCTCTGTAACCTACACCTAGGGGCACTAAACCCACACCTTCCCTGCTGACCTTTGTTTCCACCACCTCCCTACTCAACCAATGCCTCCCATGACCCCACACATACTGAAGCACTCCTTGCAACAACCTCTTCACGTCTACCTCCAGCAGCGGGTACACTGCCACACATAACCACAATTTACTATACACCAACGTATTCACAACCACAGCCCTTTGTAATAAAGTCACCTCCCCAATCCCCCATCCTTCATCCTATTTAAAGCTGCGTCCACCACCAACTTCGAATTCACCTCTCTAGCTAAAATCGCATTATCACTAAAAGTTACCCCACATATTTTTAATCTATCAATGCATTTCCACCCCTCCTTATATCCCAATGTTCCCCCGTTCCAAAGCCCTACCTTTAAAAGATTAGATTTACCCCTATTTACCCGCATGCCAGTCGCCTGTCCAAAAAACATCCACCAAACCATTAATCAACCTAAGACTCTCCATGCTCTTAACCAAAATAGTAGTATCATCTACATAGCCTACTATCCCCATCCGACTGGCCTCGTCAACCCCCTCCCCTACTCCCTCCTCAACCATCCTATAAAACGAATACTGAAGGCAAGCAAAGAGTATCTGGGACAGGGGACAACCCTGTCGCAAACCTCTCCCCATGGCAACGGCAGCCCCAACCCTTCCATTTACTTGTACCCTAATCAAAGCATCCGCATATAACGTTTGAACCCAACATACTACCTCTTCCCCAAACCCTTGCTGATGCAAGATCCCTAACAACATACTCCTATCCACACAATCATATGCCGTCTGCCAATCCAAACCCAAAATGCCTCCCAACTGACTCTCTTCAATGAACCCCTTAATCTGTCTATGCCCCATTCCAATACTTCTTCCCGGCACCCCAAACTGCCCTTCATGCAACATACTCCCCAGTCCCCTTTTCATCCTATTCGCTAAAATCTTAGCGAAAATTTATAATCAGTACACATTAAAGCTATCGCCCTATAATCGCGTAAAGACGTTGGGTACTTTCCCTTCGGTACCAGCACCACAACGCCCGTCCTCAAAGATTCCTCCATATGACCTCCCTTCCTCATCTCATTGAACACCCATACCAAAACACCCCCTTAGCGCCTGCCAATGTTGAACATATAATTCACCCGGCAGACCATCAATGCCCGGCGACTTCCCCAAAAGTAAGGTCCTCACCGCTTCCCATACCTCCTCCTCTGTGATGTCCCCCTCCAACGCACGTTTATCATCCTCCTGCAAACCTCGTCCTATTCCCCCAGAAGCCTGTCACATATACTCACGTCCCTATCCTCCACCTTGTACTTACTTCCAAACCAATACTCTGCATATCCACTCATACCCTCAGTTGTCCTTAAGACCCTTCCTGCCTCATACCCTCCCATTTCCTCCTCTACCAGCAAGGACGACATCAACATACTCTCTCGACGCTTCTGAAAACGCCTCAACATGACCGCAGAAGCCCTATCCCCCCCATAAAACTTCCTCAATACCCCCTCGTATGCATAACACCTGAAACCTTTCGTTCTGTATCTCCCTTAATCGACCCTTTAATTCTACCACCTCCTCCCTAGAGCTTTCACCCCATTCACCCGTAACACTTCCGCAAGAGTCCCTCTAAATAATGTTGGTACAACCTATAATAGGCCTCCTCTTGCCCCACCCTACCATAATACACCTTAATAGCCTCCTTGCCACACATAGCCCACCACTTTGCCACTTCCGTCCCCCCTTCCACAACCCCTTCCACCATTCCTCAAAAGCCACCTCACCCCCTCACTATTCAACAGGCTAACATTCAATTTCCAGAAACTCGGATATACCTTAACTACACCAACCCACCTCACCTCAGCCATTACCCCTCTATGGTCCGAGAAACCCACATCTATATTCTCAACCTTCACCACCTCCACTGCCCTTGTTACGTAAACCCTATCCAACCATGCAGCATATCCCCGTCTATAAAAGGTGTAATCCACCGGTTCCCCACGACCTCCAACCACATCAACCACCCCCACTGCACCCATCACCTCATGCAAAGCCCCCAAAACACACCCCAAACCCCTTGGTTCCACATCCTTAACTCTTACTACACTGTCCCAATCTCCTGCAATTATCGTGACATGAGGTAATCCCCGGAAGGTATAAGTTAATTCCGTCCTAACAAACTCCTTCTTAACACTCCTGGTTGGCTCAGCAGGCATGTAAACTCCAATAAAACAAACCTGAGCCTCCCCCATCAACCCTCCGCCCTAACCACCCTCCCCTTCCCCCCTCTTCCCACAACGACAAAGTAAATGGGCTAGACTCACGTATCCCTACCATCACCCCGCCTTTGAAATGTGCAGAACTTCCCGTGAACACCTTATACCCCTTTAACACTAACTCTGTCCCACACCTATAATTATGTTCCTGAAAAAAATGACATCCACACTTAATCTACTCAATGTGATCTCCATCCATTTACGCTTGACCTCGTTCTTGAGGCCATTAACATTCATACTGAGACACCTGAACAAAAAGGTAGTGATTTCCCCTTCTGCTTCTGTTGTCTCCTGTCCAGTTTAACCTTTACGTTAGCACCAATACTACCCTTCCCTTCCCTCTTCCCTGGATACCCTTGGTCCTCACTTCCCTTTACTCTTCCAACACCACCTCTGGCCACCTCTGCCCATATCTTCTTACCAGACCTTTGGCCCGGAGTTAATATGTCATCCTCTTCCTCTTCACCAGACCGTTTCCTGGTCTCCCCTTTTGACATAGACACCTCCATTTCATCTTCCCTATGCACCTCTACCACCACCTCTCTCTCCACACCAGGTGCCTCACGTTCACATTTAGCACTTTCCTCACCTCCACCACTCTGTCCCTTTCCCTGTGGTTCTTCCACAAGCACTTCCCCACTCATCCCACTTGAAGCACACTAAAGTAATGCTTCCAAACCTCCTATTATATCATTAATGTCTTGCAAAAGAGCCTCAGCCTCACCATCTACCCTTTCCTCACTCTGCCTAGAGGTATTCTCCTCACCCGACGGGGTCAACACTGGCAAGGTGCACACCTCCACCCCGTCTCTCTCCGCCTCAGCCTTGTCCACCTCATCACTCCACTTAGTATCCGATGACCTCATACGTTCCTTAGCTCATCGGTCATCGTCATTCGTTCCTCCAAGACGTTCACCCCGTCTCCACCACTCCGATGCCTGTCTTCTCTCCGTAGTGCACACTTGGCCGCCACATGTCCAGGCTTCCCACACAGTCTGCACGTGCAAACCTGGCCCATATAAGTCATGTATACCTGCGTGTGAAAATGGTTCATCAATACATAAGAAGGAATCTGCCTCCTCAAAGTCATCTTCAATGAGCAGGATCCTTCTAACATCACTGCATATAATCCTTGTGTCCATCATCCAACATTAACTGCATGTATAGTTCCATACGTCTGAAAGGCTTCCCGCATGTCCTCTTCTCCCACCTCAAATGGAACATTACGGACTTTAATCCATTTGTATACTGCTGAAACGTCTCTCAAACGTACCTCTACTCCAGATGTGACTACTAGCATCTTATCCTGGTATGCGTCCACAATACGTTCATATGCCGCCGTACAAGCAAATTTCACAAAGATCCTCGTAGCCCCGTTGAGCGAAATCCTGTATAAATCCGCATGGGAGATGCCAAAAGTGTCGTGTAGATTGGCAGGTAACAAGACGTTGCTGTTAGAAGGGTATATAGCCCCTTGGATCACTTCCACACAGACAGTGCTGACCCTTCGTCTATATCCGTCCGCCATCTTTGTGAAAATAAAGTTGTTCCAATCTCCCACCAGAGGGCTTGACCAACACACCCGATCACCACCAGGTCTGGGCGTGGAATGCCCAGATCAACAAGTGATAGATGCGGGAGGTTAATTAACATCAACGAGCACTTGTGGTCATGTGAGGGCAAAGAAGCGTACTTCAGGTGTACATCAACCACCAGTTATGGTCGTGTTGAAGTAGAGTAGTGTGTTCCTGTGTTACATCAACCACCAGTTATGGTCGTGTTGAAGTAGAGCAGTGTGTTCCTGTGTTACATCAACCACCAGTTATGGTCGTGTTGAAGTAGAGCAGTGTGTTCCTGTTACATCAACCACCAGTTATGGTCGTGTTGAAGTAGAGCAGTGTTCCTGTGTTACATCAACCACCAGTTATGGTCGTGTTGAAGTAGAGCAGTGTGTTCCTTTGTTACATCAACCACCAGTTATGGTCGTGTTGAAGTAGAGCAATGTGTTCCTGTGTTACATCAACCACCAGTTATGGTCGTGTTGAAGTAGAGCAGTGTGTTCCTGTGTTACATCAACCACCAGTTATGGTCGTGTTGAAGTAGAGCAGTGTGTTCCTGTGTTACATCAACCACCAGTTATAGTCGTGTTGAAGTAGAGTATGTTCCTGTGTTACATCAACCACCAGTTATAGTCGTGTTGAAGTAGAGCAGTGTGTTCCTGTGTTACATCAACTACCAGTTGTGGTCGTGTTGAAGTAGAGCAGTGTGTTCCTGTGTTACATCAACCACCAGTTATGGTCGTGTTGAAGTAGAACAGTGTTCCTGTGTTACATCAACCACCAGTTATAGTCGTGTTGAAGTAGAGTAGTGTGTTCCTGTGTTACATCAACCACCAGTTATAGTCGTGTTGAAGTAGAGCAGTGTGTTCCTGTGTTACATCAACCACCAGTTATAGTCGTGTTGAAGTAGAGCAGTGTTCCTGTGTTACATCAACCACCAGTTATAGTCGTGTTGAAGTAGAGCAGTGTGTTCCTGTGTTACATCAACCACCAGTTATAGTCGTGTTGAAGTAGAGCAATGTTCCTGTGTTACATCAACCACCAGTTATAGTCGTGTTGAAGTAGAGAGTGTGTTCCTGTGTTACATCAACCACCAGTTATAGTCGTGTTGAAGTAGAGCAGTGTGTTCCTGTGTTACATCAACCACCAGTTATAGTCGTGTTGAAGTAGAGCAGTGTGTTCCTGTGTTACATCAACCACCAGTTATAGTCGTGTTGAAGTAGAGCAGTGTGTTCCTGTGTTACATCAACCACCAGTTATGTCGTGTTGAAGTAGAGCAGTGTTCCTGTGTTACATCAACTACCAGTTATGGTCGTGTTGAAGTAGAGCAGTTGTTTCTGTGTTACATCAACCACCAGTTATGGTCGTGTTGAAGTAGAGCAGTGTGTTCCTGTGTTACATCAACCACCAGTTATAGTCGTGTTGAAGTGAGCAGTGTTCCTGTGTTACATCAACCACCAGTTATAGTCGTGTTGAAGTAGAGCAGTGTTCCTGTGTTACATCAAGCACCAGTTATAGTCGTGTTGAAGTAGAGCAGTGTGTTCCTGTGTTACATCAACCACCAGTTATAGTCGTGTTGAAGTAGAGCAGTGTGTTCCTGTGTTACATCAACCACAAGTTATAGTCGTGTTGAAGTAGAGTAGTGTGTTCCTGTGTTACATCAACCACCAGTTATAGTCGTGTTGAAGTAGAGCAGTGTGTTCCTGTGTTACATCAACCACCAGTTATAGTCGTGTTGAAGTAGAGTAGTGTGTTCCTGTGTTACATCAACCACCAGTTGTGGTACAAATCAGTTTTAACCTCGAGTAGCAGAAGATATTCTTCAGTATCCTTTTCTTTCCTTCTGTCTACCATGTACTTCTAAGTGCTAGGTATCTGTCTACCATGTACTTCTAGGTGCTAGGTATCTGTCTACCATGTACTTCTAAGTGCTAGGTATCTGTCTACCATGTACTTCTAAGTGCTAGGTATCTGTCTACCATGTACTTCTAAGTGCTAGGTCTCTGTCTACCATGTACTTCTAAGTGCTAGGTCTCTGTCTACCATGTACTTCTAAGTGCTAGGTCTCTGTCTACCATGTACTTCTAAGTGCTAGGTCTCTGTCTACCATGTACTTCTAAGTGCTAGGTCTCTGTCTACCATGTACTTCTAAGTGCTAGGTCTCTGTCTACCTTGTACTTCTAAGTCTCTGCATCTTGGTATCATGTCTAAAATCTAGGTATCATGTCTACCATCATGTCTACCATCTAGGTATCATGTCTTCCATCATGTCTACCATCTAGGTATCATGTCTTCCATCATGTCTACCATCTAGGTATCATGTCTACCATCTAGGTATCATGTCTGTTGTGATATCAATAGTTTCGAAAACCTAAAGCTTGAGGAATGAGACACATTTGGGAATCTTTATTGAGGTAACGTTTCGCCAGCCAGTGGCTTCTTCAGTTCTATACAGAGAAGAACGGTAGAAGAGGAGGAGTTTGAGGTAATCAGTCCCAGCCGATGGGCTGAACTAATTAACTTATGGACTGAAAACATCGACTCCAGGCTGAGGGACTGATTACCTCAAACTCCTCATCTTCCACCGTTCTTCTCTTTATTGGACTGAAGAAGCCACTAGTTAGCGAAACGTTTCATCAGTAAAGATTCCCAAATGTTCTACAAGTGTCTCATTCCTCAACTTGTTTGCTCCGCGATTAACGATCAAAGGATCAAACCTCCAAAATTATACATACATCCAAGTACCATGATGTGAGAGCAGTCCAGCCTCCCCCAGGGTGCGATCTCTGAAACTCGGAATAATTTTGTTTACATTATAATAGGTTCGCTGGTTGGTTAATGGTGTTTAAAACCTATCGACTACACGAGAGTCATTAAGGCGACCTATCACCCATTCACCACCAATAAAGATATTATTAATTACTAAAATAGGGATTAAGGTGAACTCCCAGTATATTCAATAAGAACGTACGCTTCACGGTGTACATAATCTGTCATAATAACACTTGATATAAGTACACTATCTAGCCTATTTACCTAGCCACTGAGTACTAGCGAAATTATGTAAGTTTCCCATTGTCTTCATACAATAACTTTGTCCTTCTGTTATAAAGATTATCCACATTAATCACTAGTTTACAAATAATAGAAAGTTCAAAATATCATCTTTAAGGTTTGTTCAGTGCAATACCATTTCTTTAATACACACATGACTGATATCAACTGCAGTATTAATTTATGGAAGAAATCACAATAAAACGCGTGAATACAAATATGAACAAAAATTGGAAATAAAACCTGATCGCTTTCATGTGCTTACACACATATCTGTAGAGAAACAGCTATTCCTTCCTATTTTCACTGTGGTATTATATGCTTACCTGGAGTTTACCTGGAGAGAATTCCAGGGGTCAACGCCCCCGCGGCCCGGTCTGTGACCAGGCCTCATGTTGGACCAGAGCCTGATCAACCAGGCTGTTACTGCTGGCCGCACGCAGTCCAACGTACGAGCCACAGCCTGGCTGGTCAGGTACCGACTTTAGGTGCCTGTCCAGTGCCTGCTTGAAGACAGCCAGGGGTTTGTTGGTAATCCCCCTTATGTATGCTGGGAGGCAGTTGAACAATCTTAGGCCCCTGACACTTATTGTGTTGTCCCTCAACGTGCTAGTGGCACCCCTTCTTTTCATTGGGGGGATGTTACATCGCCTGCCGAGTCTTTTGCTTTCATAGGGAGTGATTTTCGTGTGCAAGTTTGGTATCTCTCCCGCCTGCGTTCTAGGGAGTACAGGTTTAGAAACTTCAAGCGTTCCCAGTAATTGAGGTGGTTTATCGCAGTTATGTATATGATTGTAAACTCTATTTGCCCCACAGGTGCCACTACTCCTACCGTAGAAGTGTTACTGTATTCTTGTAATAATATCATTGTATCTGGCTTGTTGTATAAGGCATCCAGGACTCACTGGCCTACTGTATCAGTGCATGGCACTATCTTTTATCTCTTAATAGTTACGAAAGTCATCGCCCCTCGCGACCCACTCACACATCGCGAATGATGAATTACAACGGTAATATCCCAGTAATAAGACCTATTGAGAAGTTCACAGTAAATAACTATAAGGTTATGTAAAAAATAAGAAGTTTTGCAATTAAGTGCTCATGAGATTTAAAGACAGACAGACAGACAGACACACACACACACACACACACACATACACACACCAGACAGGATAATCTCATGACACACACATTAAGAGGTGACACAGCGGACACCATCGTTTAGTTACCTCGCCAACTAATACTGTATACATCTTTGTTTAGTACCGGTACATGTTGTCCCCTGGGGGGGTACCTTGATACCACTAAAGGGCTCTTGATCCATAGAAAATGAAGCTACCCAGGTGTTGTATTACCTCTACGGGTTTCACACTTCCCATGAACATAATAATATTAGTTATAAAGAGAATACTATTCGCTCCTAACTACTTTCTCTTAATGAGGTTCTTTTATGAATTAATAACTGGTTTTTAAGAACAATGTTTTCGTGGCAAGTTAATGCTAAGAGGTGTTTCTTTCCAGATAACAGACCCCTGTGGTTTAGCGCTTCTATTTGATTATAATAATAATAATTTCCAGATAACTGACAATTCCTATTATTTATTTCGTGTATGCTGCTTTGTCGATTTTTTAAAAAATACAGTACATTGACCTGTTTATGCTTCCTAGTCTCTATATAAGTCTGTATATACACTCGTTGTCATTGTCACCTCTATGTGTGTGTTTGTACACACGTATCTATGTATATGTTTATGTGCACATGTATTTTTCACCCATCATCCTGGTGGTTTTTGACATGCACTGATTATATGAATTAACCAGAGTGTTGAGAAACCATACCAAGGGTGGGGTTAGAACCCGCGATCAGAGAGTCTCAAAACTCCAGACCGACGCGTTAGCCACTGGGCTAGCTAGCTTCAATAAGATTCATCCAACTAGGTTTATTTCTACACCATAGGAAGGTTAGGATAGACACCACTGTGTCCACATGCAAGTTTACTTGCATGTGGACACAGTGGTTTGTTTGCAATCGTGTCATTACGATTTCGTGAGTCAAGTAGTGCTGAGAAAACTGTCAGTGAAAGTAGCAGAGAGATGAGTCATTGTGAGGACAGAGACGTGTAGCAGAGTTGTGTTATTGTGAGGATAGATACACCTGGATGGAGTGAGGGAAGATTAAAGTGTTTCTTCTTTTTCGGGTCACCCTGCCTAGGTGGAAAACGGCCGATGTGTTAATAAAAAATATGTATATTTTTACACACTGGGAGCATTTTACATACGCTCACATACACACACACACACACAGATCAGAGGCAAGTGTCTATCGACAAGTGCCTTGGAAAACTGGTAACTAGTCCACACATCTGCGTTGTTTGTACTCACGTTTGTATGTTTTTATTCTCACGTTGGTGTATGTTTATATACATATCTGAATATAAAAATGTATATATTACCGACAGGTTGATAAGTGCAACAGTTACATAGGTATCTTTATTCCAAAACGTTTCGCCTACACAATAGGCTTCTTCAGTCAAGTACATAAGAGTTAGGAGAAGTAATTTAGAGGTGGTCAGTCCCTCAGCTTGGTGAAGAGTTTTGCTTCATAACCAGGCTAAGGGACTGACCACCTCAAACTTACGTCTTCAAGGGTGATGGACTGATTACATCGTCTTCACATCTCTACTGCTTCTGCTGACACTTCTGTACTCGACTGAAGAAGCCTACTTTGTAGGCGAAACGTTTTGGAATAAAGATACCTAACTGTTGCCTATGTGTTTTACTTTCCAACCAGAAATATTTGCCCAGCCTATTTTTATGCTACCCAAGCAATAGCTTTAATAACCTTTTTACTCATGTACAAGTCAACTTTTTCTACCACTTGCTACTACTATCTCCATTAGTATTACAACTACTATACCTCACTCCTAGCCTATATATACCCTTTATGTCCATGTATTGTTTGTAATGGCTAGACAAAGTTCCTGGAGAGCGAAACGTTGCCACAATAAAATGTCACATCAGTTGCACTTGTGTCCCTTTCCTTACATAGTGTCGGCAGTTCTACTAACATTAACACGATATCCAACCTGTTGACTATGTCATCAACATCAGCTCCTGGGAAACACACCTCTATCTCCCTTCCTATCTCTGTTACAGAAAGCACGGTCCATATATCTTACCTGTGAGTCACCGACCACAAGAATGGTCTTACCTTTATTAGCAGGGAAGCTAGAGGTACCTTAACCTCACTGATCACTCAAGTTCACTCGTCCTGGAGAACAGAGAAGCGATTTCCTACCTTTATATCTTCTCTTTTAACTTTCTTTATCTTGATGTTCCTTCCTTTACTGGGAACCACTTCCCACTTGTAGCGTCTGCCAGCCTTCTCCTCATTGCTGGTAACCTTTTTCCCCTCATCAACTCCAACCACCTCACACTCCCAAACCCATCTAGGCGAATTTTCAGCCTCCTATTTTCTTCCTCGAGAAGAACCTCCTTCTTAAACATTAAACCTCAGATTTTAAAACACTACAGGAGCAAGCCATGGTGCTCTATAACCCTCCACACTAATTCCCAAAGCAGCTCAGGATAGTATGACCACTTCTGACCACTGATTGCTGAGGACCTGTAGAAATTTAAAGATTACTCAGGGTAGAGGACCAGTTGAAATTTGAAGTGAGGGACTGATTACCTCAAACTTCTGATCTTCAATACTCTTCTTTGTATTAGACTAATAAAGCCACTGTGTGGAGAAACGTTTCCTCAGTAAAGATACTCAAGTGTTGCACATGTGTCTAAATTATCAAATAATTGGTTCTCTGAACCATTTATCTACAATAAGAGGGTGATTCGAAATGTCTGGAACCTCCTGCCATGCTTTTCCTCAGAGAAAAATCACAACACATTATGACAACAGCTCACAGACTGAGAAAGACCACAACATACTTAGGAGTCATGATAAGTAGAAATCTAAAGCCAAGACAACAGCGCCTAAGTGTGCGCAATAAGGCTAACGGATTACATGGATTTATATCAAGAAGTATAATTAACAGGAGTCCCAAGTTATTTTACAGCTCTATACATAACTAGTAAGGCCTCAGATTATGCTGCTGTCAGTGACTTCCGTCAGACATCAGGTGTTCAACACACCTCCAGAGAATCTTCAGAGTGGCCAGGAATGGCTCGAATGACTCACCGTGCCCATGTCATGGGGCTGTAAACGGTACTCCAGTTAACACAAAGACGGCTCACCGTGCCCTTGTCATAGGGTTGTCCCTGCCATAGTGTATGCCCTGTTGGGTTTATATTTCGCTTCAGGCTTCCTTATACTTCACGCCACGCTTGTGCTGCCTTACTTCAGTCTATGAGATGCGGGCTCTTTCTCACTCACTCAGCCGACACCCTAGGAGCAACAAGTGTTTCACTCTCTCTCCCTTGCAGGCTGGGGCCTGGCTGCCCCCAGGGCAAGCCCTGAACACATTGCGTGTATTAAGAACACCAATAAACCTACGCTACGCCTCCGAAGAGCCTAGGTGTAGGCGAAACGTTTCAACAATGAAGATGTCTAACTATTACACATGTGTTTTAATCATCAAAGAGGATGTCGAAGTTGATTCACTATATAAGGAATCTCCCATATGAAGATAGACTTAGAGCCTTGAATCTTCACTTTCTTGAGAGACATAGAATGAGAGGTGATATCATTAGAGTATATAAATGGATGATGGGTATAAACATAAGAACATAAGAAAGAAGGAACACTGCAGCAGCCTACTGGCCCATGCAAGGCAGGTCCTAATCTCCTACTTACCCAACCTAGTCAGGTCAGATCACTGAGAATTTCGAATAAAATAAGAACCAGAAACAACAGATCTAAGTTAGATAAATTTAGATTTAGAAAGTACAGAGGTAAATACTGGTTTTCAAACAGTTGTCGAAGCGTAGAACAATGTTCCGAGTAGTATAATAGTATATGAGGTGAGAAATAGTCTGGTGATATGTGGAAACACACTTATGTACAGTTCAGGACATTTATTAAAGGAAACGTTTCGCCACGAGTGACTTCTTCAGTCCTAATACAGAGTAACTAAGAAAATAGTATATATAGTGGAAGGTCGCGTAGGTATTGTATTGGACTGATGAAGCCACTGTGTGGCGAAACGTTTCCTCAATAAAGATACCCAAGTGTTGCATATGTGTCTAATTTATAACTTGTCGGTTCTCTGAACCGACAAGTAGTAGTGGTGGTAGTAGTAGTAGCAGTAGTAGTGGTAGTAGTAGTAGAACAATTGTGGTGAGAAGGGTTGGGTTTGAGAAGGAATTGTCAACATCATGTTACAGCGGTCTCCAGAATTGGTAATATCGGTTGAATAGTAATTCTCATATAGTGTAACTTCAGTACTTTTGATGGATAGTGTTAGTGACAGCAATTAGAGCAGCCTCTATACACTTTCCCCGTCTTAAATCTTCTACCTTAATGACTATTCAAGATTCACTAAATTTCATGAAGTGTCCAACATCGTCCCTGTGTTGAACACTTGCGTTTCTACGGTCATCACTGTTGTAAGCGTTCTTGTGTTTCCCGAGATCTGCCTGTTTCCCCCATATACACTTTGTCACACCTCCCACATGGTGTAGTGTATGCTCCTGCGCCCATGCCAGAGTCATTCTTGGGTTTTGCACTATATTTCTAATAGTCGTTGAGGAGCTGGTGGATATTTTAGCAAGTTTTCAGTCGAAAATTTTAGAAATATTAGTTGCTATGTCGCTGACTAATAAAACGATGTAACGGAGGCTTTTCTTCAACTAAATTGGTGTTAATCTTGTTGAAGATACATGTCACACGTTTCCTGCAGTTACGTATGAAGTGTAGGAGGAAGTGTAGTGAAATAAAGGAATGTGTTATGTATGTGCATTCTTCCTCGAGGAAGGACTGGAAATTTTGTAACCTCTCAGAAAGAATCCTATAACAATCCCTCTTTTAGTTCTGGTGTCATGGTGAGAGAAGAAATGTAGAAGATCGTTCTGAAGTTAAGGTTACGATACTTTAAAAGAAAGTCTATTTTCACCTGTAGGTAGGAGAACGTCGAGAAATGGTAATTGGTTGTCCTTCTCCTCTAGAGTAAATTTAATTGTAGGTTCCAGAGTGTTGATGGTGTTGATGTACTTGGTACAATCAGTCAGACTCACCTGAAGCATTCGGGTGACCTTAACCGTGTGAAGGATATCGACATGAGCGATAAGAAGTTTGCAAGTTTCGACTTCACTGCCTTATTCCCCAGTGTTTCAGTTTATCGCAGGGTGATTATTGATGATACAGAGTTACTATGTCGAACTATGTGTTCGTTATAACTGTTTTGATTTGAAGACAAGTGTAAACAACTGTTCGGGCTAGTCATGGGCTCTCCCTTTAGTGCAGTACTGGCCAATTTATATATGGAGGATCTAGAATCCAACGGATCCTCAATACCATCTCTAGATGAGTTACACGGATGCGGTACGTTGATGATATTTTGGCCATTGTACCCAAAAATTAGAAGTACGTGACATCCTGAACACCATCAACACTGGAAACTACAATTAAATTTACACTAGAGGAGGAAAAGGACAACCAATTACCATTTCTCGACGTTCTCCTACTTACAAGTGAAAACAGACTTTCTTTTAAAGTCTACCGTAACCCTAACTACAAGAACGATCTTCTACATTTCTTCTCTCACCATGACACCAGAACTAAAGACGGGTAGTTACAGGCTTCTTTCTGAGAGGTCACAGAATTTCCAGTCCGCAGTTCCTGGAGGAAGAATGTATATACACTTCCCCCTACACTTCATACATGACTGTAGGAAACGTGTGACATGTATCTTCAACAAGATTAACACCAATCCAGTTGAAGGAAAGCCTCCAAGTTATATAGTTTTACTAGTCAGCGACATAGCAACTAACATTTCTAAAATTCTCGACAGAAAACTTGTTAAATATCCACCAGCTCCTCAACGACTATTAGAAATATAGCTCCTGCGCCCATGCCAGGGGCGCAGGAGCATACACTATACCATGTGGGAGGTGTGACAAAGTGTATATGGGGGAAACAGGCAGATCTCTGGATATTAGGATCGGGAAACACAAGAACGCTTACAACAGTGATGACCGTAGAAACGCAGGTGTTCAACACAGGGACGATGTTGGACACTTCATGAAATTTAGTGAAGCTTGAATAGTCATTAAGGTAGAAGATTTAAGACGGGGAAAGTGTATAGAGGCTGCTCTGATTGCTGTCACTAACACTATCCATCAAAAGTACGAAAGTTATACTATATGAAAATTACTATTCAACCGATATTACCAATTCTGGAGACCGCTGTAACATGATGTTGACAATTCCTTCTCAAACCCAACCTTTCTCACCACAATTGTTCTACTACTACTACCACCACTACTACTGTTACTACTACCACCACCACTACTACTGCTACTACTTCTACCGACGCACCTTCCACCTGATTCCTGCCACTATATATACTCTTTTCTTAGTTACTCTGTATTAGGTGGGTCGATGGGAATGGTTGGATTATAGCAGGACTTGCCTAGGTTGGGCCAGTAGGCCTTCTGTAGTGTTCCTCCATTTTTATGTTCTTATTTTCTTACGTTCACAGATCGGCGAGGAAGACCAAACACTCACTCTCCGAGACTACAACTCACGGACTGAGAAATAATCACATCACATTTATACAAATTTGACATACTTACACACTCATGTAAGAAAGATTTTTCCTCTGTAAGCAGTGGGCTGACTTTACATGTTAATGAAAGACACAGTAAAAGCTTTTTTCATGTATGGGCCGGTAGGCTTGCTGCTCTGGTCCTCCTTTCTTATGTTCTTATGGATAATTTACATAAATATGATAGTTTTGTGCATTTTTAATATTATTGGGAAGCACTAAAGTCGTAAGGCTAATACAGCGCCTAGGAACTAAGAGACAATCATGTTTGATCAACGAATGGGGTGGATGGGATAGCTTTTGTGGTAGAAGAATGATAACTCCAGTCTCTTTGTTGTGCATTAGCGGCCATTGAGCTATGTTAGGTCATCAAAGTCAATGATAAACTCCCACGACACGTCAGACATAGTTTTATCAGCTAGTGACTCTCAGCCAAGTGATGTACGGAGGATGGACACCATCGCAGCCAATCAAACACAAGGGTGGATGTCATCGCGACAAATAAATGCCAGGCTAGACATCGGGGTAGCCAATCACAGGCCAGCGTGAATGAAGTGGCAGCCAATCAGGTGTGGGGATACCGTGACACGCCAGCGTGCCTCACTACCATATATATTAAGTGTTCCAGGGGCAGGTGATCATTCTCGTTTCGACGTCAGAGCTCATCACACCTCCGTTGTCAACATTTCAGGTAACGTATGGAGGAAAAAATTACTAGACACTCTTTCTCCATATTGAAGTTGGATATGACACTTTTGTTTATACTGACGATGTTCCACTTTTGCTTATACTATATATTATTTGTTTTTTATAGTTGTATGTGTAACTGACAACTCTGGTATTTTTTTTTTGTCGTATTGTGTTCACGGGAAAACAGGAACAGGTTGACGCTACTTAAAGTCATTCTATAAAAAAAAATGACCTGTTCGGTATATCCTTATTTTCTTATCAGTTTCTTCTCACTTATCATCATTATTTTTTTTGTGCCGATAAATAAATTCATATTAATAAAATAATACATATTGTAAACAGTGTTCATGAATCGTAAAGAACGACTTTGAGACAGAAGTGGAGGCTTTGATTCTAAAACTACGTCAGACTATGAGGCCTGGTCACAGACCGGGCCGCAGGGGCGTTGACCCCTGGAATTCTCTCCAGGTAAACTCCAGGTAGACTAGACTCGAAGTAGAATCAACTCAAGTAGATTCCAGGTAGTCTTAAAAGTCAAACCTAGGAAAAAAATTTAAAGTAGACTCGGGGCAGACTCAGACAAACTTAGGAAGACTCAAAAGTTAGATTCCAGACATAAATCAAGTATAGACGGCAGACGGCGCTTGATCAATGGTGCTTCACCGCCTGCATCCAGAAAACGACTGCTTGGTTTTTCTCCTAAATTTGATTTACATGTGGCATAACAAATTGTATTCCGTTTTACGACTGAAGTCAGGCCTTTGATTAAAAAACTTAACCTCTAACTCTTCTTTGCTGCCCTTCTGTAACTCTTACCTTTCTTAACTTCAGCTTCTCTATATTCGCCCATCTATCCCTCCCAGAGCTCATCCCACCCCTTAAACTCTTAGTATATCCCTCCCTTCACTCTATCTCCTCCTCTATTTAAATCTCTTTTCTCCTTGATTTCCCATAATTTGCCATGCTATCGTGGCTCTGCAGTAACCAAGTCTCTCTTGTCGATTTCCTCCCTTCCTAGTATTCTCATTCTCTTCCTAACTATCTAACCCTCTTCCCCATTTGGTTGATTGGTTTATTAGGTTTAAGCAAAGACTATCGACTGCATAAGGATCATTAAGGTTACAAGTCATTTGTACACCACTAGTCAAGAATACTTTATTATTCAAAACAGGGATTAAAGAAAACTACGCACACACACACACACACACACACACACACAACACACACACACACACACACACACACACACACACACACACACACACACACACACACACACACACATATATATATATATATATATATATATATATATATATATATGATGGGGTCCACTCTTGCAAATTGGGACCCATAGCCTCGAGAAGTGGATAAAAGGCTTCAAGGAAGAATATTTGTTTCTTCCTAATTAGACTTCCTATATATATATATATATATATATATATATATATATATATATATATATATATATATATATATATATATATATATATATATATATATGTCGTGCCGATTAGGTAAAACTGGCCAATTAGCAAGAACTCATTTAAAATTAAGTTCTTTCTAAAATTTTCTCTGATACGTTTGAAGATATATTTTTTCATTTTTCATTTATGTTAATGTAAAAAATTATAATTTTGTACCAAACAAAAATTAGAAAACTTACCTAACCTTATTATAACAAGCGCAATTTAATTTAGCCTAACCCAACTAAATATATTTTAGATACGGTTACAATAATTTAATAATAAACAAACACAATGAAATATATTTTTTTCGTTAAGTTCAGAATGATTTTGGCGAAATTACTGCATACACAAATTTTCGCTTGTCTTATATGGCAAGAAGAGCGTTTCTATTTAAGCCAAAATCCAAGTTTTACCTAATCGCAAGAATATATATATATATATATATATATATATATATATATATATATATTATATATATAATATATATATATATATATATATATATATATATATATATATATATATATATATATATATATATATATATATATATATATATATATATATATATATATATATATATATATATATATATATATATATATATATATATATATATATATATATATATATATATATTATATATATATATATATATATATATATATATATATATATATATATATATATATATATATATATATATATATATATATATATATATATATATATATATATATATATATATATATATATATATATATTATATATTCTATTACATAATATGGTACAAAAGATTTAAGATATACAGTGTTGATATAAAGATGGCATATGCAGTACAAGAGGTGTGAGAGATACATGTCTAGTACATATTGTTACGTGTTTGTCACTGATTATAATGCGAAAATCTCATCCAGCTCCTCAGAGCTGGGCGCGTGCCCAAAATACAGCATTCATTACCTCTCTGAACAGCAGCGCTGAGTCGCTGGAACAGAAAACTAGCTGCCCTGGGGTCCCTAGTTACCCTGTTGAGTCTTTTGCCCAGCTCCTTGAGGAACGTAGATGCACTCTTTCCCCATGAGCCACGCATATATATATATATATATATATATATATATATATATATATATATATATATATATATATATATATATATATACCGTCCTGCCAAGTGAGTGTAAAACGAAAGCATGTAATTGTTTTACATGATGGTAGGATTGCTGGTGTCCTTTTTTGTCTCATAAACATGTAAGATTTCAGGTACGTCTTGTTACTTCTAGTTACACTTAGGTCACACTACACATTCATGTACAAGTATATATATATACACCCTCTGGGTTTTTTCTATTTTCTTACTAGTTCTTGTTCTTATTTCCTCTTATATCCATGGAGAAGTGGAACAGAATTCTTTCTCCGTAAGCCATGCGTGTCGTAAGAGGCGACTAAAATGCCGGGAGCAAGGGGTTAGTAACCCCTTCTCCTGTATATATTACTAAATATAAAAGGAGAAACTTATATATATATATATATATATATATATATATATATATATATATATATATATATATATATATATATATATATATATATATATATATATATATATATACAAACAAATTTTAGCCCTTCTTGTTTATATATCAGTGTCTCAAAATAAAATCCTCGCTTATCATACAAGCTCCCTCATAAAACACAACATATTCGACAAATATAATGTACGACTTTCGAAACTGAAACATTTGCAATAACACATAAATCTAATGTGGTTCATTACAAGTTATCTTGGGTTTATATGCTATACTCAGTTTACAAATGTCTCCTACACACCTGACCTCACGATTTTAGTTCTAGTAAGTCTGTAGGACAGTAGTTTATGTTATGTAGCGGTATGCTAAAGTGACATACGTGTTGCTGCTACTGAGTTGTAATTATCAAAACATGATTAGGTTATCAACACATTTTATAGTGGTCTTTACATAGTGCTAGATGGTGATAACTCGTGATATTGAAAATTAAACCACAAGTTAGAGATAAACCTTTACACCAGGTTTTGGTACTGGAAACCTGGTATAGTTCTTGACATTGTTTTGGTCACGGACACTTGGTATAGTCCTTAAAACAACACTTGGGTCATGGACACTTAAGACAACACTTGGGTCATGGACACTTAAGACAACACTTCGGTCATGGACACTTAAGACATCACGTCGGTCATGGACAAGTGGTTTAGTCCTTTCTGGCTGATGGTCTACCCGGTGAAGTCTTTACTCAACTAATCAACAAACTATAAATAACCCTAAAGGGCGTTTCATCCCGCCCTGAATCATTATCACGTTTCATCTCCAAAGTGTGGATTAGCTGTGAAATGTTGCAGCTACAACAGTGTGTTTTGCAAGCTGCAATAGTTTCTTCAGCTGATGCTGGCCAGCTGTCTCGTGTGTAGGCAACCTTCCTCAAATGCTTTAATTACATACATTTCAGCTCATCTCGCTGTATTCAAAAATTATTAACTAGATTTTCTAAAGATGGATTGCGGTCTACTCCGCTAGTTGTGATGCCGTCCACTGTTAGTTCTGTTAATTGGGTCGCAGTTTTCTTTAGCTGGGACACAGTCCGCGTTGGTTGGATATCGGTATTTGTTAAGGGGGTTGCAGTCTGCGTTAGTTGTATTGCTGTCTTCGTTAGTTGGATGGCGGTTTTCGTTATATGCATAGCGATATTCGTTAGTTAAATCGCGCTCTTCAATAATTTGGATCAGTGTCAATTCTGAATCTTTGTTAGTTAAAATACTGTCATCGTTATTAGGGTTTCTGTCAGTTCAATTATCTTCGTTAGTAGGGTCGTGGTTTTTCTCCGTTAGTTTTGCTAGTTAGTTTTACGTATTTTCAGCTCATGTGGGTTTATATAATTTTCTGTCGTAGGCTCATACACCTACAATTTACCTGTGATTTACCTATTGAATATTCTGGGGATCACTGCCCCCGCAACCTGGTACATGACCAGACCTCTCTATTACCGTAATGTTCAATCATGCTGTTGGTGCACACTGCACACAGGAAGTCCAACGTTTGCACTGCCCAGCTAGTCATGAACTTACCAAGTTCCCATCTGAAAATAGTTAAGAGTTCATGGGCAATTCCCTTATATAACTGAGGAGGTTTTAAAAGGTCTTTGGCTCTTTATGCTTAATAAGTTATTTCTTATTACACTCGTTCACTCTGATTTTTTTAAAAAACGCTAAGCTGTTTAGAAACATTATTTAAGACATTTGTCTTGGAGACAAAGCGCTTTCAACTCCATAGAGAATTATTGGAAATATGTACACATATAACAACAGAGTGAGAATACATGGAGAGGTGTGGATGGCATCCATTATGCCGGGTTACCATATATGCTGAGGCACAGTGAGCCAAGGGTGCCACCAGCAGTAAGCTGACCTGGTGTGCACAATGACAGATTCTTGGTATTTTTTCATGTGTGTCCCCTCAGATAACTAGATTAGCTCTTCGCCAGTCCATCTAGTGTTGTGGATTATTGTGATTAACTGTCAGGAGAACAATTGACTGGTTTCCCTGTTATGTATATGCCTGTAATAAAAATAATATAGTCTAGCAAATAAACATAGACAGGTGAAGATTTAAAGAATTCGTTATTAATAATAAAAAGTGAAAGAAAATATTACGTATACAATATACAATATACAACAAGACTAGAGGTGGCATAACAACACTGTAATGGGATAAATATCTAATGACCGAATGACTGTTCTTCGTTTAGATGGAAACAAATTCTAACGATGATCACCCAGACTGTGAAAGGCCGGGGCTGTTAAGGAAGCAGTGTCAATCTTGAGGCTGGTGCAAGTCTCCGGCTTCTGGTAGGAAGAGCGTGTGATGGACTCTCACAACCAGGAATATTCAGTACTGTGGGGATGAATGATGAAATGGAACTTGGAACTTGTTGATGTCAAAGTGGAAGAATGAAGAGTCAGCACTGTTGGAAAAGACACAAATTGCAAACACTAGCACATTTTATTGAAAATGTCTCACTTCTGGGACAGAAACGTTTTCAAATAAAATGTCCTAGTTTTTGCAATTTATCTTTTTTCCAGCAGCCTGTCGGTATCCCATGCCATTTTTGTCCAGAGGCATCACTCGTCATCATAACTGAATAAAGGATAACTTCACATTAACAGTAGTGTCAACTGTAGTGTCCAAAACCCCTCACTGTCGGTTAACACAAACCAAACGTGTAGGCCAAAGGGTAAAAAGAGGTAGGCTACCACAAGACACTTGTGGAAATAACTACTGAAGAAGCCGTAAAGAAAAGGGTGACGAACCAAACTACGGTAAATGAACTATAATGAAATCAATAGTGGTAGCTATATATAAAGAATAGAGTGAATACAAGATTAAAACATACAACCATACTAAATAACAGCAGCAATGAAGGGTACCCTGGTTTATGAAGTCATGAGTGGAGTGGCTTGTGGCGATTTACCCAGGTCACAGTCAGGAGTGGCGACTTACCCAGGTCACAGTCAGGAGTGGCGACTTACCCAGGTCACAGTCAGGAGTGGCGACTTACCCAGGTCACAGTCAGGAGTGGCGACTTACCCAGGTCACAGTAAGGAGCGTGGCGACTTACCCAGGTCACAGTAAGGAGCGTGGCGACTTACCCAGGTCACAGTCAGGAGTGGCGACTTACCCAGGTCACAGTCAGGAGTTGCGACTTACCCAGGTCACAGTCAGGAGTGGCGACTTACCCAGGTCACAGTCAGGAGTGGCGACTTACCCAGGTCACAGTCAACAAAAGAAAACATAGTAAGGAAAACATGGAAATACTTGAGAGTAAAAAAGATATATAAATACTAGGGATGTGCCAAAGTATCGCTATCGGCCATTTTTTTTTGTATCGGTATCGGTTAAATAACAGCCTAGAAATATGAACATTAACTCTGTACCTCACGATTGTATGAGTCACTAAAACAATCTCAAACACACACAATCACACTCATACACATAGAACATTACAAAGACTCACATACTTTTATGAAGATTGATTGACTGAACACGTCGACTCAAGGTTGAGGGACTGATTACCTTTAAACTTCTCATCTTCCACAGTTCTCTACATGGACTGAAGAACACACTGGCTGGCAGAGCGTCTCTAGAATAAAGATACCCAAATGTCTCTTTTATCAACTTGTCACTTTTCAAAATCATTTATTCATATTTTATCAGAAGTATTTCTAGGGTTTGGTGCTTCAGTCTTGAAAAAATTCCTTTGTACTCTGTGTTCTATAGTTTATCGAAAACGTATGTACATGGGATGTTTTTTTTTATGTAAAAGACGTTTCGCCCACCAGGGTCTTCTGCAATTAGTTACCTTGTGTAATATAGAGTTGTCGACACTACTGTAGTTACCGTGCATAATATACTCTTTCTTTTAAATTATCTCTGAAGTTTCACTCTCTATTAAGGAGAATCCAACATTCGAGGTGGACTTTCTTCTTGGTTTTTGCAAAACCTAAAATGTATTTTGGTGTTCTTTGAAATTTAGTGATGGCTTTTGGCTCTCATTATCTCATGGGCATCTAACAATCCTTTCAATTTCATTCCTGTATTTTATATTTATCTACCAATTATTTCCTTCCGTTCTTGAAAAAGTCTATCACCCTTTTTTTTCCATTGAATACGAAAAGTATAAAAAAAAAACCTGACAATTAACTAGTAAATTAAACGTGTGTAACGTTTTGAAAATACGTTTTGCTCTCCTATAGAATTTAAAGCGCTGTTCATGTGTCCATTTACCTACTTTCCTCCAGTTGTGAAGGTAAGACATAATGGATTCTAAGTTTGTACTGATGTGCCTTTCACAACCCTTGTTATCCTCAAAACACATGAAGATCGTTCTCACACACATACACCACAGTATACAAGCATTATCTCTCAGTACACAGCAGGATTCGAATCCAGCTGTGGACTGAGAGATAATCTTTGTAAATAATTTCGCCCGTTTTCAAATTGTTAAAAACTACAGTATATATGTTGTGTACTTCTCTAACATATTTTCAAAGCTACCTAGAGTAGTAAATTCAATGGAGCTACATTGTACTTTCTTACATTCATCTCTAACTTTCACTTAACCAGTTATTTAAGTCTCAATTTATCCGCCCTGAATCAATTGAATTTTTTGTTATTTACAAAATTAAATATTCTACACTGCATGATTTATAAGGTTAAAAAGTACTTTACGAGGTAAGTTTAATATTATTATTATTATAATCAAAAGAAGCGCTAAACCAGAAGGGTTATACAGCAAGGTAAGTTTAATAACTATCATAAATTTCTTAACTCACCCATCATACAGGATAGTCTTTCTGTCATATTCCGTCACACAGGATGGGGTTTTCTTTGTGTCGTATTAGGCCTTCCTAAATATTATATATATATATATATATATATATATATATATATATATATATATATATATATATATATATATATATATATATATATATATATAAATATATATATATATATATATCCTTCAACCTATGGTAGCTGTCGTAGTGGTGGTAGGTGAGACAGGTGGCACTGGGTGAAGCAAGGGGTGGTAGGTGAGACAAGTGGCACTAGGTGAGGCAAGAGGTGGTAGGTGAGACAGGTGGTACTGGGTGAAGCAAGGGGTGGTAGGTGAGACAGGTGGCTCTGGGAGAAGAAAGGGGTGGTAGGTGAGACAGGTGGCACTGGGTGAAGCAAGGGGTGGTAAGTGAGACAGGTGGCACTGGGTGAAGCAAGGGGTGGTGAGACACGTGGCACTGGGTGAAGCAAGGGGTGGTAGGTGAGGCAGGTGGCTCTGGGTGAAGCAAGGGGTGGTGAGACAGGTGGCACTGGGTGAATCAAGAGGTGGTATGTGAGACAGGTGGCACTTTGTGAGACAAGGGGTTGTAGGTGAGACAGGTGGCACTGGGTGAAGCAAGGGCTGGTAGGTGAGACAGATGGCACTGGGTGAGGCAAGATGTGGTAGGTGAGAAAGTTGGTGGTTAATTTGGTAGGTGACAACAGCTGGTGAAGAGGACAGACGGCTTAATTGGAGGGACAGGAAACAGTCACAGGATGGAGAGGTGGTCATCACTGCGGCGCCCTTGATGCTAGTCAGCTGGTCATTACAGAGGCAGGTGGGGCTGAGAGGTGTGAGTCAGCCACCTCAGCACCTCACACCATTTACTTGATGTTGTTTCATGAGGCTGTAAGAACAGAGGAGCACTGCAGTAGGCCTATCAGCCCATGCTAGGCAGATCATTCTCGCACTCAATTCCAACATATTTTTAAGCCACTGCATTTATGTTTTTAAGCTGTCCAAGTTATTAACTTCAACGACGCTGCTTGGCAATTTGTTCCATTCATTGAACTTTGTTCTTATTATTATTATTATTATTATTATTATTATCATTCGAAGTGCTTAACTCATTGGGATCATAAAACTGCGGAATAAAAAGTAATTAGGTTTGATGCAAGGAAGGATGAGGTAGCTCCTCTAGCAAATTCGCTTGTCTGATCTTGGTTAATAATTTCACATATTGATAGTATCTCCGTATAGATCCGTACAGGCTGTGATGTTCCTCTTGCATGTACATCTGTACATTGCCTTGTATGGGCCAGTAGGCCTTCTGCAGTGTTCCTCCATTCTTATGTTCATTGTACTGAGAGCGGATTTTGTTCGATTTACTATAACTCCAATTACATAATAAATGTAATTAGTATGGGCCAGTAGTGCACAAGTACAGGTATGTTAATACCAAAACATTGTGGGAATAACAAGGACACGCTTCGCCACTCGTAGCTTTAATAATTAGAATTGATTAAACTACAAAGAATAAAGTCACAATAACATGGCTGAAACAATTCACAAATAACTCGCACTTTGGAGGGTATTCGCATGGGCCAGTAGGCCTGCTGCAGTGTTCCTTCTTTCTTATGTTCTCATGCTCTTATGACAATGGTCCAAGACGGACCGAAACGTTGTTGAGGTTCCTCTGCGATGTCCGGTTTTTTATCAATAAAGTCACAAGTGGCGAAATGTCTTCTTCAGTAAATGTTCTGACTATGCATGTGTCTTATACCCACATGGGCCGGTACACCTGCTGCAGTACCTGCCTATTTTATATCCACCTGCTTTATCCGTTATTTCTTTAACGTTTAGTTTACGAGCTGTCATTCCATGATCACATTTCTCAAATACCTGTATAAAACCAATGTAAATAACATAACTTGGATTTTATTCCTGTCCATATATGTCTTTGGGATTTCTTAAAAATGTCTTCAAGATTCTCTTACAGTTTCATTGCAATTTTGAGTCTTCGGGATTCTCGATTCACGAGATTTTTTTCCACTATCTCTGGCATTTTCTACCAATATCTCAGGGGTTCTGTTAAGTTCTGAATGAAATTTCTAATTACTACCGTTGTCTTGATCAACTACATATCGTCAGTTTTCTTATACCATCTATTGTTGCACCCCTACTGACCCATGCTAGGCAGCTCATACCATCTATTGACCCCATGCTAGGCAGCTCATGCCATCTACTGACCCATGCTAGGCAGCTCATACCATCTACTGACCCATGCTAGGCAGCTCATACCATCTACTGTTGTACTACTGACCCATGCTAGGCAGCTCATACCATCTACTGTTGTACTACTGACCCATGCTAGGCAGCTCATACCATCTACTGTTGTACTACTGACCCATGCTAGGCAGCTCATACCATCTACTGTTGACTACTGACCCATGCTAGGCAGCTCATACCATCTACTGTTGTACTACTGACCCATGCTAGGCAGCTCATACCATCTACTGACCCATGCTAGGCAGCTCATACCATCTACTGACCCATGCTAGGGAGCTCATACCATCTACTGACCCATGCTAGGCAGCTCATACCATCTACTGTTGCACTACTGACCCATGCTAGGAGCTCATACCATCTACTGACCCATGCTAGGCAGCTCATACCATCTACTGACCCATGCTAGGCAGCTCATACCATCTACTGTTGCACTACTGACCCATGCTAGGAGCTCATACCATCTACTGACCCATGCTAGGCAGCTCATACCATCTACTGACCCATGCTAGGCAGCTCATACCATCTACTGTTGCACTACTGACCCATGCTAGGCAGCTCATACCATCTACTGACCCATGCTAGGCAGCTCATACCATCTACTGACCCATGCTAGGCAGCTCATACCATCTACTGACCCATGCTAAGCAGCTCATACCATCTACTGACCCATGCTAGGCAGCTCATACCATCTACTGTTGCACTACTGACCCATACTAGGCAGCTCCTATCATCTACGTTTCACCACTACTGACCCATACTAGGCATCTCCTATCATCTACGTTTCACCACTACTGACCCATGCTAGACAGCTCCTACCATCTACTGTTGCACCACTACTGACCCATACTAGGCAGCTCCTATCATCTACTGTTGCACCACTACTGACCCATACTAGGCAGCTCCTATCATCTACTGTTTCACCACTACTGACCCATACTAGGCAGCTCCTATCATCTACGTTTCACCACTACTGACCCATACTAGGCATCTCCTATCATCTACGTTTCACCACTACTGACCCATGCTAGACAGCTCCTACCATCTACTGTTGCACCACTACTGACCCATATTAGGCAGCTCCTATCATCTACGTTTCACCACTACTGACCCATACTAGGCAGCTCCTACCATCTACTGTTGCACCACTACTGACCCATGCTAGGCAGCTCCTACCATCTACTGTTGCACCACTACTGACCCATGCTAGGCAGCTCCTACCATCTACTGTTGCACCACTACTGACCCATATTAGGCAGCTCCTATCATCTACGTTTCACCACTACTGACCCATACTAGGCAGCTCCTACCATCTACTGTTGCACCACTACTGACCCATGCTAGGCAGCTCCTACCATCTACTGTTGCACTACTGACCCATGCTAGGCAGCTCCTACCATCTACTGTTGCACCACTACTGACCCATGCTAGGCAGATCCTACCATCTACTGTTGCACCACCACTGACCCATGCTAGGCAGCTCCTACCATCTACTGTTGCACCACCACTGACCCATGCTAGTCACTTCCTTTTCATAAAAGATTCAATGAGATGTAAAATGTAAATAATTAAAAATTATACAGATAGTTTAATATAAGTCATTAAATATGATTTTTTAAAAAATCTATTTAATTGTTAAATTTAATTTTTAACTTAGCAACCACTAATAATTATATTTGTAATTGTATTCAGGATAAGAACATAAGAAAGGAGGAACATTGCAGCAGGCCTGTTGGCCCATACTAGGCAAGTCGTTCACATTCCATCCCACTAACTGAATATTTGCAAATATTCAATGCTACCCAAGAAATAAGCTTTGATAATTCTATTTACTCATGTGCAATTCCCACTCAAATCCAACCCCTCTCACTCATGAATTTATCCAACCTAAATTTAAAACTACCCAAGGTCCTTGCTTCAATAACCCTACTAGGCAGACTGTTCCACTCATCAACGAACCCTATTTCCAAACCAATACTTTCCTATATCCTTTCTAAATCTAAACTTATCTAATTTGAATCCATTATTGCGGGTTCTCTCTTGGAGAGATATCCTCAAGACCTTATTTATATCCCCTTTGTTAATACCTATTTTCCCCTTGTATACCTCGATCATGTCTCCCCTCATTCTACGTCTTACAAGTGAATGTAATTTTAGGGTCTTCAATCTTTCTTCATACGTAAGAACATAAGAACATAAGAAAAAAGGAACACTGCAGCAGGCCTACTGGCCCATGCGAGGCAGGTCCAAGTCTCCCACCGGCTTAAGCCAATGCCCCGACCCAGCCAGGTCAGGTTACATTCACTTAAGGAAGATTTCTAATGCTATGTATTAATTTAGTCATTCTACGCTGAATGTTTTCTAACGAATTAATATCCATTCTATAATATGGATACCAGAACTGAGCTGCGTAATCTAGGTGAGGCCTTACTAACGATGTATAAAGCTGTAATATAACCACTGGACTTCTGTTGCTTACACTTCTTGATATAAATCCCAGAAATTTGTTTGCCTTATTACGTATGCTTAGGCATTTCTGTCTTGGTTTAAGGTTGCTGCTTACCATAACCCCCAAGTCTTTTTTGCAATCTGTATGGCTAAGTTCTACGTTATTTAACTTATAAGTGACGGTAGTGACTTGTCCCCTGCTTTAAAAATAGGAATTACATTAGCCATCTTCCACATATCAGACACTACACCTGTTTGAAGAGATAAATTAAAAATGTTAGATATTGGTTCACAGAGTTTCATTTTGCATTCCTTAGGAACCCTTGCAAAAAGCTCATCAGGACCCGGCGATTTATTTTGTTTCAGTCGGTCTACTTGTTTCATAACCATTTCACTAGTGACTGTGATATTACATAATTTATCTTCTTCAGGAACACTATAAAAATTAATTACTGGGATATTATTAGTGTCTTCCTGTGTGAAAACCTAGAGAAAATAATTATTAAAAACAGAGCACATATTCTCCTTGTCAGTAAGATGCCCAGAGTTATTTTTAAGGGGACCTATCTTATCCCTAACTTTTGTTCTATAAACCTGGAAAAAACCTTTTTGGGTTAGTTTTTGAATCCCTAGCAACTTTAATTTCATAGTCCGTTTAGCTTTTCTTATACCCTTTTAACGTCCCTCTTGATGTCAGTATAGTGATTTATAAGATGACCCTCACCTCTATTTATGCGCCTATAAATTTCTTTCTTCTGCCCTAAAAGATATTGAGCCTATTATTCATCCATTTTGGGTCATTTCTACTTGATCTAATTTCTTTATTTGGGATAAATGTTCTGTGGGCAGATTGTATAGTGTTAAGAAAGCTGTCATATTGATAGCTCTCTCCGTTACCCCAGTCCACAGTTGATAAGTGTTCTCTAAGCCCATTATAATCTGCTAAGCGAAAGTCTGGGACTGTTACTGAATTATCCCTACTACCATACATCCATTCAATGCTGAAGGTAATTGACTTGTGGTCGCTTGTGCCAAGTTCCTCTGTAATTTCTAAATTATTAACAAGGGATTCCTTGCTTGCCAGAACCAAGTCAAGTAGGTTATTTCCCCTTGTAGGTTCTGTCACAAACTGCTTCAAAAAACAATCCTGAACTACTTCTAAAAAATCGTTAGATTCAAAATTCCCTGTCAAGAAATTCCAATCAATCTGACTAAAGTTAAAGTCCCCTAGAATTACTACGTTATCGTGCCTTGTGGCCTTAACAATTTCCTCCCAAAGTAGTCTCCCTTGTTCCCTATCTAAGTTTGGAGGACGGTAAATCACGCCTAAAATCAATTTTTCACACCCCTCTGAAAATTCTATCCAGACAGACTCTGTTTGTATTATTTTAGACTTTATGCCCGTTTTTATGCAACAATTTAAATGATCACGGACATAGAGTGCCACCCCACCCCCCTTCCCGATACTTCTGTCTACTTGAACAATTTAAAACCCTGGATGTGACATTAGCCAGGCATGTCCCTATTTTTCATATTAAACCATGTCTCGGTTATTGCAAAAACATCAATATTACTTGCACTTGCAACTAATCTCAACTCGTCCATCTTATTCCTAGCACTACGACTATTAGTGTAATATACATATAAAGACCCTCCTTTCTCTTTACCCATCCTTCTCATTTCTGTTTTTCCACTATACCTATTACAGTCCTTGTCACCTAGTGCCACTGCTGATCCTTTGCTTTATGAACGAGGTGTGAAACCTGATATCTGGTAAGCTAATAGATGCTTAACCACCTATCTCGTTATTATTACCCGTGTTAGAAGGCACTATGCTGTTTCCTGACTAATAAATCACCACCACCGCAACCTCCTTTTTTTCATTAACCAGACTTTTGGCGGTGAACTTGCCCGTACAAGGACATCACTGCCTCTCCCGTTACACAACCTTGACATTCTCCAACTAGCTAGTGTGTCTCCATCCTTGCTGGGGGAGAGGGGTTGCTCCTCCCAGTAGCCTTGCAACCTGGGTTTGTTACCACAAGCAAGGGCAGTAACACGTGACTCTTGCGTGGCCCATCCATTCAGACAAGCATTGGGAAGCCTTCGTATTATACTTATAGTTCAGTTTACGAGCGCTTCTTAACTGGGGCCTCGCCAGTTAGGGGGTCGCCCTTGAAGCGAGCCCCTAAGGGGAAAGGGGGCGCGAACCCAGAGTAAAAATAAAGAATACAGTATATGTATCTGCGATTTGCTCCTTAAATACTGTTTTGAATACTTAAAAAACAATAAAGAATGAAAAGTAGTTTCTCGATTTTCCTATTTATTAAAGATAACTCTGCGTTTTAGCAACGTAGTGTTATTATCTCTTGCAACGGTAAAAGTAACGTAGCCTCACTCAGTGTGTTATTAACTCTTGCAACAGTAAAAGTAACGTAGCCTCACTCAGTGTTCTTAACTCTTGCAACAGTAAAAGTAACGTAGCCTCACTCAGTGTTATTAACTCTTGCAACGGTAAAAGTAACGTAGCCTCACTCAGTGTTATTAACTCTTGCAACAGTAAAAAAAAGTCTGATTGATACTTGCGCAGATTTAAATATTTTCTGGTGCTATTTAGCCACGTGTTGCCAAATGTGTGGCGGATGCTTAATGAAATTAATTGTTTGTAAGTAAATGTGCGTTTTTTTTCTTAAGTTATGAAACCTTGCCCGACCTGGCTGGTACAGTTTACAAGATCCTTATATTATTATTATAATCAAAAGGAGCGCTAAACCACAGGGGTCATACAGCTAAGATCCTTGTAAAGGCTGCTTCTCGCCACAACTGATAACAGGTAAGTTCTCTCACGCAATCGATAACTATTATGAACATATTTTAAAGAATCAGTTTATTTAATCATAGAGAAATATAGAAAACAAAACGTATCGAAAAAGTAAGAAAATGAGCAGAGTTGGTGGAAAGAGGCACTGGAAAAAAAGCCATCCTTATAGGAAATTATTTATGTCCCACTTCAGGTGACTCGCGAATAACCACAGTCTGGAGTGGAAAATTTAGGCGACGTTTCGGTCCACCAGTTATCAGCACGTCACAACTAAGCGATTAGGTGAAAACGTAAGGAGAAAGTCTCAAAAAAGAAGTCAGGTGACAAAAACTCCAGAGAACAGGTTTGGAGATGTGGAAAAAATCAGAAGATAGGTCAGAAGTGGTGAGAAGGTCAAGGTCAGGTCAAGCCACGTGTGGTCTGAAGGTAAGAGAGAAGGCAAGCATTAACAGTAACAAAGACGGGACTAAGATTCTTGTTAGGAGGCTTTCTTCCGATTAATAGCGCAGATGAGTGCCTCTGCTACCTAGTCCTAGAGGCACTCCATCGTGACCACCACCGACTGAAGGAACGCCACATTTAACAAGTTTGTGTGAGGTAATCTTGTGATATCAAAGACACAACTAATCAAACATCACTACAAAATCTCCAGGAAACTCTCGGAGTCATTTACCAGATCCTCACGTGATAAAGACCTGAGTCAGGTGATACTCATCATGAATATACTAACAAGCTGGTAACGACGTCACTACTGTCGTGGCCAACCGTAGAACCATCTACTAGTAGAACCATCTGCTAGTCCACCTTCACGTGTCGCCAGACACATCATCTTGCAACTCACCCACTACAGTGCCAGCACATCTGATCGGGTCTTCTTGCTATCAAGATCAGTGTCAGGTATTACCCCCCATCCCTCCGTGAAGAATAAACAAGCAAGGTGGTTGTGATGTTAGGAGTGGTGTTTTTGGAGGGGTGACCAGAGGGAGAGGAGACTCTACAACAGGTCCAGACTTCACAACACGGCTGACAAAAAACCCATCAAGGACGGGGCAGAGGGGCGGTCTGGGCAGAAAACCGCACTTTAATCACTGTATCTGAGTTAGAATAAAGGGGCGAACTGGATAAGTTGCGAAGAATAGGCAACCAAATTAATGTTATATTCATGGGGAAGCGCTAAACGCGTAAGGGTTATACAGCTAGCATCAAAGTATCAACCTTGAAGCGACTGAGTAACCTATGAGGGCGACACGTACACTGAAAGAGCTCAATAAGTGTTAGGGGATCACGACTCTTCAACACCCTCCCTTCATGCAAAGGGAATTACCAACAAAACCCCTTAGCTGTGTTCAAAAAGGAACTCAAAAGATTCCTCAAAACAGTTCATCATCAGTCTGATTTTGGTGTATAGGTTGGACTATGGGCGGCGGGCACTAACAGCTTGATCGATCAGGCCAGCAGCCAGAAGGCCTGGTCTGGGACCGGGCCGTGGGGCAGTGACCTACGGAAAAGACTCCAGGTAAACCATGGAGTTAGACAAGTGCCTGAAAAAATCATCATATTATACGTTATGTAAAACGCTAAACCTGTGTGGGTCATTTAACTCGAGTAGCGATGTGGACTCCATCCACAGTCACTAGTAAAATGGTTGTGAAACAAGTAGACCGACTGAAACAAAATAAATCGCCGGGTCCTGATGAGCTTTTTGCAAGGGTTCTTAAGGAATGCAAAATGGAACTCTGTGAACCAATATCTAACATTTTTAATTTATCTCTTCAAACAGGTGTAGTGTCTGATATGTGGAGATGGCTAATGTAATTCCTATTTTTAAAGCAGGGACAAGTCACACGTCAAATTACCGCCCAATAAGTCTGACCTCAATTGTAGGCAAATTACTAGAGTCAATTATAGCTGATATTATTAGAAGCCATTTAGATAACCATAATTTGATTAATGATACTCAGCATGGATTCACGATGGGCCGTTCCTGCCTATCTAATTTATTAACCTTCTTTGGTAAAGCTTTTGAGGCTGTTGATCACGACAAAGAATTCGATATTGTTTATTTAGACTTTAGTAAGGCTTTTGATAGAGTACCGCACCAGAGACTGTTAAAGAAAGTGGCAGCTCATGGCATTGGGGGAAAAGTACTGTCTTGGTTCGAGTCATGGCTCACCAATAGGAAGCAGAGAGTGTGCATAAATGGGGTTAAATCCGAGTGGGGATCTGTAACAAGTGGAGTTCCAATATTGGTAGAATTACCGACAATATGTTAAGTAAAATGACACAAATGCAACTAATGTGACATTTTATTGTGGCAACGTTTCGCTCTCCAGTAACGGCTTGAAAAAGCTCCTGGAGAGCGAAACGTGCCACACAATGTCAATTATACATTTGTCCTACAACATATGTCGGTAATCTACCAATATTACATTATTTAACTTAAAAGTGCTTGGGTTATGGACACTCCCTAGCTTGAGAACCTTGCATTTATCCACATTGAACTGCATCTGCCACTTTTCTGACCATAAATTAAGTTTGTCTAAATCCATATTGTCGGTATTGTATACCATTCTTGTTCAAGTTCCATGACATGTACGTTTGAATCAATAAGAACATAAGAACATAAATTCAGATTCAGAGGATATAGGAAAGCATTGGTTTGGTAATAGAGTTGTCGATGATGGAACAAACTCGAGTACAGTTATAGAAGCTAAACGTTTGTAGTTTTAAAATAGATTAGATAAATATAGAGTGGGTGCGGGTGAGTGTGAGTTGGACCTGACTAGTTGTGCTACTAGGTCAGATGCCGTGCTCCTTCCTTAGTGAATGAACCTGACACTGCTGGGTTCGGATTGCAACCGGTGGGAATTGGACTTTGCCTCAATGGCCATACCTGCTCAGTGTTCCTTCTTCTTATGTTCTTATGTTCAGAAAGAAGGAACATCACTACATCATGCGTTATCCTACCTATTCGTGTCGTCGGCGAATTTGCTCATATCACTAGTAATTCCCTCGTCAAGGTCATTGATATATATTATAAACAACAACGGGCCTAAGACTGATCCTGTGGAACACCACTTGTTACAGATCCCATTCGGATTTAACCCATTAATGCACACTCTCTGCTTCCTGTTAGTGAGCCATGACTCGATCCATGACAACACTTTTACCCCAATGCCATGAGCTGTAACTTTCTTTAACAGTCTCTGGTGCGGTACCCTATGATCTCTGGCTAAGCAGGTGTTCATCAGAAACCTGGCTAAGCTGGTGTTCATCAGAAACCTGGCTAAGCAGGTGTTCATCAGGAGCCTGGCTAAGCAGGTGTTCATCAGGAGTCTGGATAAGCAGGTGTTCATCAGGAGCCTGGCTAAGCAGGTGTTCATCAGAAACCTGGCTAAGCAGGTGTTCATCAGAAACCTGGCTAAGCAGGTGTTCATGAGGAGCCTGGCTAAGCAGGTGTTCATCAGGAGCCTGGCTAAGCAGATGTTCATCAGGAGCCTCGTTAAGCAGGTGTTCATCAGGAGCCTGGCTAAGCAGATGTTCATCATGAGCATGGCTGAACAGGTGTTCATCAGGAGCATTGCTAAGTAGGTGTTCATCAGGAGCCTGGCTGCTTTAAAGAATTTTCAAATATATGTCTCTTTAGAACTTTGTACAGATGAAGTAGAAATTTATTAAGGAAGAAGCAAAACACATATCAAAGTTAAGGATGAGTTTTTCCACCCTCCTCCATCACAAGGTATTCACAACGGGATGGAGTTAGTCATCTCCACCCTCCTCCATCACAATGTATTCACAACGGGATGTAGTGAGTTAGTCATCTCCACCCTCCTCCATCACAATGTATTCACAACGGGATGGAGTTTGTCATTTCCACCCTCCTCCATCACAATGTATTCACAACGGGATGGAGTTAGTCATTTCCACCCTCCTCCATCACAATGTATTCACAACAGGATGGAGTTAGTCATTTCCACCCTCCTCCATCACAAGGTATTCACAACGGGATGGAGTGAGTTAGTCATCTCCACCCTCCTCCATCACAATGTATTCACAACGGGATGGAGTTAGTCATTTCCACCCTCCTCCATCACAATGTATTCACAACGGGATGGAGTTAGTCATTTCCACCCTCCTCCATCACAATGTATTCACAACGGGATGGAGTGAGTTAGTCATCTCTACCCTCCTCCATCACAAGGTATTCACAACGGGATGGAGTGAGTTAGTCATCTCCACCCTCCTCCATCACAAGGTATTCACAACGGGATGGAGTGAGTTAGTCATCTCCACCCTCCTCCATCACAAGGTATTCACAACGGGATGGAGTTAGTCATCTCCACCCTCCTCCATCACAAGGTATTCACAACGGGATGGAGTTAGTCATCTCCACCCTCTTCCATCACAAGGTATTCACAACGGGATGGAGTGAGGTAGTCATCGCCACACTCTTCCATCACAAGGTATTCACAACGGGATGGAGTTAGTCATCTCCACCCTCCTCCAACACAAGGTATTCACAACGGGATGGAGTGAGTTAGTCATCTCCACCCTCCTCCATCACAAGGTATTCACAACGGGATGGAGTGAGTTAGTCATCTCCACCCTCCTCCATCACAAGGTATTCACAACGGGATGGAGTGAGTTAGTCATCTCCACCCTCCTCCATCACAATGTATTCACAACGGGATGGAGTTAGTCATCTCCACCCTCCTCCATTACAAGGTATTCACAACGGGATGGAGTGAGTTAGTCATCTCCACCCTCCTCCATCACAAGGTATTCACAACGGGATGGAGTTAGTCATCTCCACCCTCTTCCATCACAATGTATTCACAACGGGATGGAGTGAGTTAGTCATCTCCACCATCCTCCATCACAATGTATTCACAACGGGATGGAGTGAGTCATCTCCACCCTCCTCCATCACAAGGTATTCACAACGGGATGGAGTGAGTTAGTCATCACCACCCTCCTCCATCACAAGGTATTCACAACGGGATGGAGTGAGTTAGTCATCACCACCCTCCTCCATCACAAGGTATTCACAACGGGATGGAGTGAGTTAGTCATCACCACCCTCCTCCATCACAAGGTATTCACAACGGGATGGAGTGAGTTAGTCATCTCCACCCTCCTCCATCACAAGGTATTCACAACGGGATGGAGTGAGTCATCTCCACCCTCCTCCATCACAAGGTATTCACAACGGGATGGAGTGAGTCATCTCCACCCTCCTCCATCACACATTCTTTATGGGATATACAAAAAAATGGAGAACTTTATCTGCTTAATACATAACTCTCATGAAACTAAGAATATTCGGAGGGTGTAATGGAACTGCAAGTCCACAAACATGCTAGGCATTAGCCATCAACATTGTAACGCTGTAATATCTGGAATATTACAGCGTTGCTGTAGTATGGCGTGGGAATAGCGATACATTGTTGTTGGTAAAGGTACACAAACACACAAGTTTCCAGTTGCTAAGACGTTGTGTAGTTTTAAAAATAGGTTAGATAAATACATGAGTGGGTGTGGGTGGGTGTGAGTTGGACCTGACTAGTTTGTGCTATAAATGGCTGTGACCTGACTAGGTGGTCATTGGTCTAAGCCGGGGAGTGACATGGACCTGCCTCGCATGGGTCAGTAGGCCTGCTGCAGTGTTCTTTCTTATGTTCTTATTACAGAGCATTGCAAAGTCACCATGAATATATTATGAAACAGAAGATAAAACTACAAATGTATTGGATATATGTTGTTACTGTCAGTGAACTGCTTGTAAATATGGTAAATATACGAATATACTATGCAAGACAACCACTATGAAAAATAAGGAATTCCAAGCGCTTTCGTGACTACTCACATTATCAAGGAACTCTCATAGTTCCTTGATAATGTGAGTAGTCACGAAAGCGCTTGGAATTCCTCTATTTTTTCATAGTGGTTGTCTTGCATATTTTGATATCACCTGTTTACTGTGATCTTTTTGCATATACTATATATAGTATTATAATTAGATTCATAGCGACTCTAAACAAGTAAGAGTTCTACAGCGCCTGAGGAATGGAAGGCAATCATATTTGATCCAAGGAAGAAGAGTAGTTCAATTTTTATGATCAAAAGCTCTTCACTAGCATCAAAACACCACTGATGAGTATATGACTAGAATTAGGGGGATATGATTGAGGTGTATAAATGGAAAACAGGAATAAATAAAGGGGATGTAAATAGCGTGCTAAAAATATCTAGCCAAGACAGGACTCGAGCAATGGTTTTAAGTTTGAAAAATTCAGATTCAGGAAGGATATAGAAAAGCACTGGTTTAGTAATTGAGTTGTGGATGAGTGGAACAAACTCCCGAGTACCGTCATAGTAGTTTTAAAAATAGGTTACATAAATTCATGAGTGGGTGTGGGTGGGTGTGAGTTGGACCTGACCAGCTTGAGCTACTAGGTCAGATGCCGTGCTCCTTCCTTAAGTGAATGTGATCTGACTTGACTGGGTTGGGGCATTGGCTTAAGCCGGTGCGAGACTTGGACCTGCCTCGCATGGGCCAGTAGGCCTGCTGCAGTGTTCCTTCTTTCTTATGTTCTTATGTAAAACATTCATCAAAATTTTCCTGTATCCTTCAGAAAGCCTATACAAATTTGTTTTGTGTAATAGATAACATAATCTACGTTGTATTTTGTTTATAAATTTATCAGTATATGTTTTCGCTGAAGATAATATTAATTAATAAAATGGCATAGTTGTAATAAGGACACAGTATTACCTCAACAGAGAGCAAACATGGAATCTTCACTGAGCGCTGGAGGCACAACAAGACGGTGATGGACCGCTATATGAAGCTGCCTATGCCTGATGGCAAGTGCCAGGTGATGTACGTGTGGGTGGACGGTACAGGCGAGAACCTCCGCTCCAAGACCAGGACACTTGACTTCGTGCCCAAAGACCCTAGTGGTAAGGCTTCTTTACTTACCCAGTGTTAGGTAAGACATATGCAACAGTTAGGTATCTTTATATCGAAACGTTTCGCCTTCACAGTAGGCTTCTTCAATCTAGTACAGAAAACTGTACTCGACTGAAGAAGCCTACTGTGTAGGCTACTGTTGCACATGTGTCTTACCCAACAACCTGTCGGTATTTTATTCCATTTTAATACCCAAGTGTTCAGACTGCCTTCAAATTTTTGTTTGCCGACAAGCCTAGGCGAGATGACCTGAGTATAACCCTAAAGTAAAGTGCATTAATACTCTAAGAGAAAACTGCTCTTAAAAAAAAATCCTTTCTTTCATTTCTGCAAACTGATCAATGATTTCGACTGAGTAGAGATTGCTTATGCAACTGAGAGAAGTGTCAGGTCATGCAGGCTTCGCAATTGACTTTTAATTGTTCAAAGTTATGAGGAAAAGCGCTCTACATCTGCAGTCATCATCAAAACGTAAAACAACAGAAATAAAGATATGCTAACCTCAGGGTAACTCGTTGATAGAGTTTGTTCCATAAACAGTTTGTTCATAAACAGTAAATTAGCAAGTTCCCTAATGGAACAAACTTCGCTGAATTCCCTCTTCTTAGCAGATTTCATATTTACGATTTATGTAATGAATTATTCGGACACATATTCTTGATATTCTTAGAAGTGGGAACCCAACACAAGATTTCAACTACACTGAAATTGACTAACCTATGAGGGTAACATAGAGGAGCTTAACACAATGTTATGAAGTCGACTGAAGCGCCATTTCAGCTAATTTTGATGACCTTCACAAAGACATCGAAAAATAATTTTACGGATCTGAGTATTTTTTGTTTAAAATTTATGGAAATCGTTTTTTCCCATACGTCGTGGGTTCACAATTAACATAGTCTTTGGAGACGAAACTAGATGACGATTAGGTCAGTCTTAGACCAATATTAATTTTCCAAATGTAAGTTGTGAACTATTCCAACCGCGGTATTCTGACTACCTTCAAAATAGTTATTATAATTAATTTTGTAGTTCCTTCAAGCAATGTTTTTGCTAAGATAGCCAAAGGCAACGTTATTTATATGTTAATTAATATAGGGCGTACCTATTCAGGTAGGTGCTATTTATACCCAACTATTAAAGTATGTGCATCTAACCTATTTTTTAAACCCTTCAAATTATTTACTTAAATCTATGCAGAGAATCTAAATTAATCTAATTTTAATTCATCGTTATGCATAGTATCTTCATTTAACGCTTTCAGCCGCTTACTTGTAGCCTCGTTTATTATTCCTGTCACCGTTTTGCACACTTCATTTATATCACCCTCGCCTCTACCCCTTTCAACACATTAAACTCCAATGGTCTTTATTTTTGTAATGTTTACAATCGTAGAGAACATTTTTGGTCGATGCTTCGGCCGGGCTGTCAGACTAGCTGGCCTTATGCTAGTCATTTACGGCTTGCGGTAAGAGCAGCGTTGCACATCAATTGCGTCACTTGTGTTTTTCATACGACCCTCGGACAGCCACCGATTAAAATATCTGACAAAAAATAGAATCTCAGCTATCTTCGCATCTTGTTTTGTTTCCATACATGACTGACAAAGACTCTTGGGTGATGCTACGAAACACCTCTACCTGCCAGTCTAAATGCCAGGCATAAACGTTTTTTTTTTAGTTATAAACGAACTTGTCCTAAACAGAAGGCCCCAACAGTGCAGTGTATTTTAATGATAGTTCAGTAAATCGAGACAAGCGTGTAGCAGCTGAAGTCCATCACAATACTGTGTAGTGGATGGAAGCTCTCTGATCACTGTTTAAGTACTGCGAACCAAGTTAGTAACATTCCGGCTAGAACAAACTCATATTTTGCATCAGAATAAACAGCGCATCGTTATTTACACGTATTTTAGGGTTCCTCTCCAGTCACTGAGATACGCTGATCCACAGACCAGCGTAAAACTTGTCACCTTTCTCTTGAGAATCTTCATGGAACTACATTAATCTACATGTGTAGCCAAGGAAACTAGACTGAATGATGTAGCCAGACTACCTGGCAGGATAAAGCAGACACTTCCCCATACCCATCATCAGCTTAGGGTAACTAAATAAATGACCCAAAACCCTCTTAGAACAACATGACAAACTCTTAGTTATGCATTAAGTAGGTGAACAGCGTCAGTCACCACCTGCTAACAGGAACATGACTACGCATTACAAGTTATTTATCAACTATGCCTTGGTTACCCCCAAGAAAGGTAAATTGAAAAGACTGCAGAACAACAATGCCAACAATGCCACTGCTCTGCTGCAGCAGAACCATTAATAAGACTACCACTACATGCTAGGTGGCTGCCAATAATAAGTCACCTACCAACACCACCAACGCACCAGGTGGCAAAACTGCCGCCTCTCTAATGTTCCTAGAGGTAAATGAACTATAGACATTAATGCTTATTTTAGCACCATACCCATCCACTGCAAAAACTTTCCTATCTCATTACCTGTATGCCAGTGCCAGTGCCAGTGACGACAGTTTATGCTGACAAGGATATGACTACTTAAACAATGTCAATATATACGATGACAAATAAATATTATGGAGGTTCAAGAATAAATGTTCTAAAAGAATATAAAACCAGCTTAAGCAGCAGACACTGATAAAGTGGCAAGAATTCAAATACGGAGTTACACAGCGTCTTACCCAGTACAATTCCCTGGCTGGAAAAAATACAAGTAACTGTTAAACTGATGACGAGACTAGACGAGAGTATCAGAAAAGGTATATTATACTGACAATTCGTCTCTGGTGTGCGAAACACACCAGGGACGAATTGGATTGATGAAGCCTCTGCTCTGGTGAAACATCCTCATTAAAGCATACTAACTGCATGTTGGCAGTCTAATGAGGCAACGTGAGCCTGAGATTAAAGTTTGTAGTGAAAATGCCATCATTACAAGATAATATCGCTGAGAAATGCGACTTTTGTCTATGGTTGAACTGGTATGATGATACCGTCAAGCTGTAGGTAAAAGACATTTATCCACTGATCAAGATGTTTCGCCCCAAGTGGCTTCTTCGATCCCGTATCGACATGGTTCCATAATGTCATGATCAGTGCATCCGTGTGTCTGTCTTACCTATAACTTTTCTGTATAGATGAGGAGCATCGATCGTAGTTGGCTGCTGTTCTAGATAATTTCACAATGGTTAGAAAACAAACGATAAAAAGTTACCTAAAACAAACTCTGTGAGGTTGAGCACTGATACCCAGGTACTGTCTGGTTAAGTTGTGGTTTTCTATCAGTTGCTTATCTTCGTCTTTACAATTCACATTATAGTTACATTCATTTATTACAATCATGGGGATACGCTAAATTCGTAGGGGTTTCACAGTGCCTTGCGAATGGGAGGTACTCACGATTGTTGAAAGAGACAGTAGCAACAGTTTCTTCAATCAAGCACCTTTTGTTCCCCTCATAGCGACTTCTCAACACAAACAGAACAATTGGACGAATGAGACACTGGTGAAGAGTCTCACAAGCGTCTCGTTCGTTTACAAAGGTAACAACTTGGCCTCGTTGTTTGCACTACCAAACTGATATACTTCAACACTAAAAAAAAAAACCGTATGATATACATACATTATGTAGTCATACAACAATCATAAAGATCATGCAACAATGTATGCTATTAAAAAAAACTTATATTCCCAACCTACATCCCACAAAACTCAAAGTCAATAATATACATATCCTTATTTTCAGCAACTAACATGTTGCAATAAATTGTATATACAGTAGCAATATTAGGCAGAACCATAATGTCCCAAACAAAATTTATACCCTTGACAACAACACAATACTGATTCCCCCCAAAAAAATATATATCACCCCAGGCCTCTAAAGACCTTACTTCCTCCCAAAGGCAATTTCATGCACTATCACGAATTCCCACATGCCAACACATAACACAATTCACATTATCCCTCCCCCTCCTTTATGTCAAGTCATCATTACATATAGTTGCTATTACTTCCATCACCTTCCCCTACCATTCTACATCCATTACAACAATACACTTCGAACACATTTTAAACACATAACCTCACGATTCTGAACAATCACATACAATATTATCATACTATTACATTATTTTCATCTCATAATCATGTCCAAGACATAATTTAGATCAATATGGTACAAAAATACATAAAAGCAGAGCCGTACAGAAAAATGTCTCCAAGCTCCTCCCACTCATAGAACATTAAAATTCACATTACTTTTAAGTCATAATGGTGCATATGACTTTACACATAGTATGCTCCCCATATACATACCCCCCATAACCATTACAGCCTCAATTACACAGTAATTAACTATCACAAAGAAGCTGAAGCCAAAACACAAATCACATTAATACCCCTCCCCCCTCCTCTTATTGCAGGAATCATAACATTATATTACACTGACAATTTACACCTTCCCATACCGTACCACACCTAATACAACAATACACAGTGGCTAAATTTCCAACTCATGACGTCTCCATACAGTAATTTCAGACACAAATATTATACTATGACATCATTGCCGGCTCATATACAAGCCCAAAACATTGATTACAACACAAATAACAACTAAAGCAGTAAAATGCCTTACAGTAATGTGTCTCCAAACTCTCACAACAATCCTTAAACCTTAAAAAATTTACAATGTTGTTTGACATACCGTTACATGTTACAACACACATTGAATCATCTTTAATATACACATCATAAGACACCTTTAATAGCCACCACATGCAATAATATCCCGAAATGAGATCATCGAAAATTATCAATCTTAGCTTACCATAATAATGCCAGCACAAGATGACACATTAGGTTTTTGCAAATTCTCTCCCTCACATGCAATGTTTACATTGAATATTATTCGGCACTCATAAACTCACTACAATATCCATTCGCTCCACAACCAAATTATAAAACTTGGTTTACAGCATAGACAAGATTATCACATCCGTACTTGTTGTAATCTTCCAGCTACACATGTACACTTCTGAACCTCACCCCCCCCTCTTGTTATGTTCCCCCACAATCCTACCTAACTCTTGAACCTCTGATCACACCTTCCCTCCCTCCCCCTAGAGACCAGCCCACCATAAGTCACCTACATAACTACTCAACGCAATTCCCCTACCGTCGTATTCCTATACCCACCGGAAAAGCAGTCAACCACCTACACCCATATATCTCCCTATTTCTACACCACGACCTATAAAAAGTACCCAGTAATGCCCTATTCTACCTTCCCTATTAACATCCCTCATTGCCCACGAAACAAAAATAAAATCAGCTACCAAATACATGACAGCTCTTCGCACACTAACATCTACCCCCTATATCAAAGCTCAGAGCCATCAATACAGATAACCCTCCCCCTCCCACCAGACCTAAGACCCTGCTAAACTAAACCAGAACAGATTCTAAAGTTTCACAAAAATATACCGCATGAAAGGCGGTTTCTTCACCCCACACAAATTACAACCCGGATTCGCTAATATCACCATCCTATACAATGCAAGTTTTGATGGCACAACCCCATGTAAAAACCTGTACATCATTTCTCTCACTCTCACACGCAGCAGTAATTTATGAAATCCCTCCCATATCCCCTTCCAATCATACATCGGGTATACCCCAACACCTTCCATTGTTTCCCTACCCCCCAATCATCCCAATACACTCACTTTTACACACCTTGCCTCCCTTGCAATCATAATATGCTGCAGCATATCCCAACACTCCTGCAACTCCCTCCCTCCCCACTACCTTTGCACATCCCCCATCACCACCCCCACCCTATGACCCTGCGCCCCACCCAATCTCAGGTAACTGTGCTTTACATACAAACTCTTTATTCTAGTTTCTAAGGAAATAAGCCCCAAACCCCCACAACCTACCTATTTCATCACCACAGCTTTTTGCAACCACAGATCATATTCCCATACATATCTTAAAACCCTCTTTTGCAACCCTTTCACATCCTCCTTCATCAATGGATACACCACAGCCACATGCCACAGCTTACATTAGCCACAATAATCCTCTGTTGCAGTGTTAGACACCCTGGTCTCCATCCTCCCATCCAAAGCAACACCCCCCCCCACCACTCTTTCTGAATTTACCATTCTAGCTTCCTGTTAATCTTCCATATATACCACACCCCAAATTTTCAACCCATACCTTTTCCCCAAAATGTTCCTACCTCTAGCAATTTAGATTTAGTCCCATTCACACGCAGACCTGTCGCTTCCCCAAATATACTTATAATCCTTCCAACATTCCTCAACCCCTCCTCCCCTCTCACCAAGACAGTTGTGTCATCAACATATCCACCTATACCTGTCGAACTTCTGGTCCACACACCCCCTCCCCCACTCTGACAGAAATTAATCAATAAAAAGGGTCTTGCATACATGCAACAGGATCTGAGACAGTGGGCAACCCTACCTCAGACCCCTGCCCATACTAATTAAGTCCCCCACCCTACCATTAACTTGTACATGCACTGCTGCATCCCTATATAACATTTCAACCCATGACACTATCTCTTCCCCAAACCCCTGCCTCCTCATTATCATCCATAATGTCTCCCTCTCTACACTATCATAAGCAGCCTTCCAATCCAATGCAAGCACACCCTTCCCTCCGTCTGCCCTCTATAAAATCCTTAATTCTACCATGCCCATGATACATCGAACGCTCTGGTAAACCATGCTGCCCCTCCTCAATTATGCTTAAAATTACCCTCTTTAAGCTATTCCCCAATATTTTCGCAAATATTTTGTAATCCGTGCTCATTAAAGACAAAACCCGGTAATCCAGTATATTCCTCTGTATGTCCCTCTTCGGTACCAGAGCCACAACCTCCGTACATTGCGTTTCCCCCAACCTCCCCTGTACTTTCATTGCTCTAAATAATACTACCAAAAAGGCCCTTAAAACCACCCAGTTCCTAACATAAAAATCATTAGGCAATCCATCAAGCCCAGACGCTTTCCCCATACTCATACATTGCACCACCTGCCACACCTCCTCCTCACTAATAGACTCCTCCAACAATTTCCTATCCTCCATCCCCAAAGCCTTCTGTATTCCATCCTCCAATACCCGCACTGCCAACTCCTGCCTTACACCCTGACACATGTACCTACCAGACCACCGATCTACAAAACCACTCATTCCTTCCGTAGTTTCCAATTTCTGCCCTACAAAATACCCGCCCATACGCACGTGCACATCTAATTGCATCATATCCCTCGCTCTTTGCCTGTCCCGGACCCTTCGCAAAACACATGCTCGAAGGCCTATCTTCCCACAATATATCCTCAATCTCCTCACGCACCCTCAGACTATCAAACCTATCATTCTGCAACTCCTGCAACCTACTCTTCATTCCCGCAATCTCCTCCACAGGGTGATCCGCCCCACCACCCTCATAACAATCTTTTAACTGGCCTTCCAAATATCTCTGCAACCCAAACCTCCACTGATTCTCCTCTTGTCCCCTCTGCATGTAATATCCCCGTATACCCGGTTTGGCACTTTCTTCCCACCACCAAATAATGTCTCCTTCCTTCTTCCTATTCTTCCGAAAATTATCCCACCACTCTGCAAAACTATCCCGCCTCTCCTCCTCTGTTAATAAGCGCACATTAAGTTTCCATTAGCTCCCATATTGACACGGGAGACCCCCCCACCCTACTTCCACCAATACTCCTCTGTGATCAGAAAATCCCACGTCCAAAACCCGTACCCTTTTAACCCTAACCCCAGGTGAAACATATATACAGTCAAGACGTGCTGCATACCCTCTACGGACAAAGGTATGCTCGACATGCCACCCATCCCCTCTCAACATCCACAACCCCCGCCCACCCCCAAAGCCTCCCTCAAAACACTTAAGACATACCCTGCACCCCTCGGCTCCACACCCTTCCTACGAATAACACAATTCCAATCCCCTCCTATAATAGATATAACCAGCAACCCTCACATATAATAGATTAAAGTGTCCCTGACAAAAATTTTAATCCTCCTATGACTGTCTGCTGGCATATAAACACTCATAAAACATCCTTACCTCACCCCACTCCCCATCAACCCTCACCATACGCCCCTCCTCCCAATGGGCTGGTCTCCTTAATCAATATTGCAAAACCTTTTAATTTCCCTGAATACCCCGCATACACTCTATAACCATTTACCACCAGGTCTCTTCCATACTTAAAATTATGCTCCTGCAAGATCACTACCTCAGTACCATGCCTTCTCAAAATCTCCTCAAACCACTGCTTCTTGACTTCCGCCTGGAGGCCATTCACATTTGTAAACACTTAAAAAGGATAATGGGGCTTACCTTTCGACCTCTGTATCTTTGTGTCATGACTCTTATGCATTCCAGACTTATCCCCATTACCCTGCTGAGCTTACCCTTTACCCATGCCTGTCCCCTTCACCCCCAAGCCCCTATGGGCCACATCCACCCATGGCATTCTTCCATGTCCTTTGTGCAGAGATAAGCACATCATCACCTTCGGAAGCCCCATTCGACCTTTTCCTTGATTCACCTGCAACTTCCATGTTTTCTTCAATATCCTCCTCTCTGTGCACTTCCACATCTACTGCACACACTTGCACGGTAGGATTACTGCACCTTCAGCCGAAACTCCACCCACAGCTACCCTCCACAGGATCCACATCCTCCTCCATGGCCTTTGTAGGCACCTCACCAGGACTATCCAATAGATCATTTAACACATTATGTAGAGGCTCAGACAAACCCTCAGGCAGGCCCACATACAGACCCTCCATCCACCGCCCAATAGTTGCCAAATGAATAACACAGTATTCAGCAAATGCCACCCAGATGTCACCTTCATCCACTCAAAAGGCACATTACGAAGTTTTACCCAAGTATAATGCTTGGATACATCCTTCATCCTCACCTCTAATCCAGGGTTAACTGTCATGCAGACATCCTGATATTTGTCCACCATTTTCTCGTAGATATATGTAGTCGTAAACTTCACAAATATCCTGGACGCTCCATTCAAGGCAATCCCATACAATTTGTCATTGTTGATTTCATATGTGTCTCTTAAAATGGCAGGTAACATTACTGATGCATTGGAACTATGCACCGTGCTCTTTACCACCTCCATACACATGGTGTTGACGCGTCTTCTATTCGCCTGCGCCATCTTGAGAAAACAACTCAGGGCTACCAACTTGAGCGAGAGCAACTGCAAGCGTCCGACCTCCACCAAGGGTGATCGACGTATGCATGGGAATGCCCATGTGGATCATTTAGTAAAAGGAGTGGAGGATCAATCACACGACTGCTAATTGAAAATCGTTGATTAAGTGCGAGAAAAACGCTTTTAATTTTAAAATTAGAGGCTTCATTAATCTTAGGGTTGTTATTATTATTATTATTATTATTATTATTATTATTATTATATTATTATTATTATTATTACATTAAAAACAAGAACTAAACCAGTATGGATTATAGAGCTTATATCAGAGGAATAAATTAATTGCTCATTTGTGTCCCGAAGAGTAAATTGCATAATATTTGGTTTCCAACTTGAATTAGCCTTCTTAACTAACTTTACAAATCTAAATAAACTTAATTTAAATTCGTAGGAAAATAACACTTTATGGATTACAAAATAAACTACAAGTATTATTGACTCACTTCCTCTTAGGTGTAGAGCCAACCGAGGCACTTCATCAACGTTCGGAATTTTACTTTATAATTCCAATATCAAGGGAATTTTGAAGGAATTAAAACTCTCACAAACTTTGCAACACTGAGGGATGACAACGCCTTGTTTGTAAACATAATAATAAAGAAGTATTGCAGTCGGCCTAATGGCCCATGCTAGGCAGGTCTTACTCACACCCAACTACTCTCACTCATATACTTTAACCTATTTTCAAAACTACACAAAAAAACTCCCATCAAGACGCTCTTTTAACAATGAATTGAGCACAGTGACTGCGAACCAGCCTCCACAGTGTCAGGTAAGACTGACCAACACCCGAACCTAATAGAGTATCTGAAAACAAATACAAGCGTGTTAGATGGAAATGTAGACCAGCGGTTTGAATAATGTGACATGCTATTGGGGTGTGAGCAAGGCAACATTTGTTTGGGGATTCTGGGAAACCGGAGGTGGTGAAAAGTGCAACATCTGCACTGTGTAGGAGAGATGGAGGGCCTTTTAAATTGTGCTGTCTGCGCACTTCTGGCAAGGCAGTTAATGAATAAATAAGGATGAACATTTCTTTTCCTGGGACAACTTTCCATGGCGGGAGTTGGCCAAGCTGATTAAAAAAAAAATTAGGTAGCTTGCTTTAGAAACGGACTGGACTGATTTTTGAAAATGGTGGACTTTAGGTAGAACCTTCATAACATTAGCCAGTAAGCCTTTATCTGATTGAATTATTATGATAGGGTTAAGCAGATCTGTTGTTTTATATTATTTCCTTGTGTTTATTTTCATCAGAGTTACCAATTTGGAACTTCGACGGGTCATCGACTGGCCAAGCTAAAGGTACCAACAGCGACGTGTACCTTCATCCAGTCGCTATTTACCGGGATCCGTTCCGACTTGGAAATAATAAGTTAGTGCTGTGTGATACCTACAAATATGATAATACACCAACTAATACAAATCATCGTATGACTTGTTTGGCGGTTCTGAAGAAAGCAGAAGATCAAGAGCCGTGGTTTGGAATGGAACAGGAGTACACTCTTCTGGACATAAACAGCCACCCCTTGGGCTGGCCCAAGAATGGCTTCCCGGGCCCTCAGGGTCCCTACTACTGTGGCGTAGGAGCCAATAGAGTCTTCGGCAGAGATGTGGTAGAGGCTCACTACAGGGCGTGTCTATACGCTGGAATTAACATCTCTGGCGAGAACGCCGAAGTAATGCCAGCACAGTGGGAGTTCCAGGTGGGTCCCTGTGAAGGCATCACTATGGGTGACGACCTCTGGATGGCCAGATACATCCTTCACCGCGTCGCTGAAGACTTCAATGTTGTGGTGTCCCTGGACCCCAAGCCCATCCCTGGAGAATGGAATGGTGCTGGAATGCACTCCAACTTCTCCACAAAAAAGATGCGAGAAGCAAATGGAATTTTGGAGATAAACAGAGCAGTGGACAATCTTTCCAAGAATCATGCCAAGCACATTCAAGCTTACGATCCCCGCGGAGGTAAGGACAACGAGCGTCGCTTGACTGGTCGTCTCGAAACCTCTTCCATTCACGACTTCTCTGCAGGTGTGGCCAACAGAAGCTCCTCCATTCGTATTCCTCGAGGAGTAGCTGAGGAGAAGAAAGGGTACCTGGAGGACCGTAGACCGTCATCCAACGCTGACCCATACGTCGTCTCAGAGATCCTTGTGCGCACCATCTGCCTCGACGACTTCTAGTGGCCAGGAGCACTAAATGTTGCCAACTGGAAAACTATTGCTTGTCTTTTCAGAATAATTGCTAAGCTTATTATTTAATTGACACTACACCTGTATAAGTAATCATGGGTGTTAATCATCTCATTACCTAATATTTATATATCTGTTATCATTAAATTAAAATTCTAAGCAAATAATTTCTCCATTGTGTTTTTTTAATTCCTTCGTAATTTTAATAATAAATTTAATTGCACAAATCGTAAATTTCTAAAACTTCCATTTTTCTTCCTCGAAACAAAAGTAGCAAAGAAAAACAGTGACCACCGCAACCTATAATTTACTCCGTGAGGTAAATGTCTCTCAGTACGTGTATGCAGAGACGTTTACTATAATTTAGAACATAAGAAAGAAGGAACACTGCAGCAGGCTCACTGGCCCATGCGAGGCAGGTCCAAGTCTCCCACCGGCTTAAGCCAATGCCCCGATTCAGCCAGGTCAGGTTACATTCACTTAAGGAAGGAGCACGGCATCTGACCTAGTAGCACAAGCTAGTCAGGACCAACTCACACCCACCCGCACCCACTCATATATTTATCTAGCCTATTTTTAAAACTACACAACGTTTTAGCCTCTATAACTGTAATCGGGAGTTTGTTCCACTCATCGACAACTCTATTACCAAACCAATGCTTTCCTATATCCTTCCTGAATCTGAATTTATCCAACTTAAAGACATTGCTGCGTGTCCTGTCAATACTGTCAGGTACTCTTGGACGGTGGTGATCACGTGACACAGAGCTATAAGCCTGAGATTTCACAATACTATTTTCATTGGAGGAATAACGATCACCAGAGGAATCCACTAACCGTTAGACCAAGTAAAAGGATACATGGCAACGTTTCGCCCTTCAGGAGCTTTGTCAAGTTTGACATATTGTCGGTAAATCTACCAATATTATTACAACTATAAGACCAGTAAAGAAGAAACAGGTGCAGAGAAAGTTTTTATTGTGGAAATATTTTGCTCTGTGCAGAGCTTAATAAAGCTCTACACAGTGCGTAATTATGTCACACTCAAGCTTGCTGAACAAGTTTTGAATGTGAATTTATTGTGTGGCAATATTTTGCTATATGCAGAGCTTAACAAAACTCTACTGTCGGTAGTATGATGCTCTATCCGGCCACTGGATCAGCTGTTTTATAGATGTCTAACAAATCTTTTGTTTGAGCTTTTTTTTACTAGGCATCCAGCTTGTGTTGTGGCTGGTACGTTCATCTGGTGTGTTCACTGAGTGTGTTCTACAATATAACTAAATAATGTTGATCTTAATCACTCTAAATGCGCAAAAGATTTAGGAGTTCTGGTTAACAGTATATCCTTCCTGAATCTGAATTTATCCAACTTAAAGCCATTGCTGCGAGTCCTGTCAATACTAGATATTTTTAGCACGCTATTTACAGCCCCTTTATTTATTCCTGTTTTCCATTTATACACTTCAATCATATCTTCCCTAATTCTACGCCTTTCCAGAGAGTGCAGATTCATGGCCCTCAGTCTATCCTCATAGGGAAGATTTCTGATACATGGGATTAACTTAGTCATCCTCCTTTGTACGTTTTCCAGAGCATTTATATCCATTCTGTAATACGGTGACCAAAACTGTGCAGCATAATCTAGATGAGGCCTAACCAAGGATATATAGAGTTGAAAAATAACGTGAGAACTCCTATTATTTATGCTTCTTAATATGAAGCCAAGGATTCTGTTCGCTTTATTGCGAACACTTATGCACTGCTGTCTTGGTTTTAGATTACTGCTAACCAGAACTCCTAAATCCTTTTCGCAATCAGTAGAATTAAGATTTACATTATTTAGTTTATATGTGGCATGGTTATTGTCCTGTCCAATATTTAGAACTTTGCATTTATCTATATTAAACTGCATCTGCTACTTCTCCGACCACTGCATCAGTCTATTCAAATCTTTCTGAGTGCTCTGATGTCCTCATTAGAAT
>WNWK01010401.1:0-70355 GCA_009830355.1 Cherax destructor | reverse complement strand
GCTGAGTTAAAAAAAAGAATAACAACAATAATAATAATAATCATAATAATAATAATAATAATAATAATAATAATCATAATAATAATAATAATAATCATAATAATAATAATAATTTCCATGGAAAGTGGAACAGAATTCTTCCTCCGTAAGCCATGTGTCGTAAGGGGCGACTAAAATGCCGGGAGCAAAGGGCTAATAACCCCTTCTCCTGTATAAAATACTAAATTTAAAAAGAGAAACTTTCGTTTTTCTTTTTTGGGCCACCCTGTCTCAGTGGGATACGGCTGGTTTGTTGAAAGAATAATAATAATTTTTTTTAACATGTTGGCCGTCTCCCACCGAGGCAGGGTGACCCAAAAAGAAAGAAAATCCCCAAAAGAAAATACTTTCATCATCATTCAACACTTTCACCTCACTCACACATAATCACTGTCTTTGCAAAGGCACTAAGATACGACAGTTCAGAAAATCCCTCCAAACCGCCAATATCTCAATCCCTACTTTAACCCTTTCAGGGTCGAGAGGCCCTCTCTAAACTCGTTCTCAGGGTCAAAAATTTTTTTGGAAAAAAAAAAAAAAATCTTATGAAATGATAGAGAATCTTTTTCCAATCATAATGACACCAAAAGTATGAAATTTGATGGAAAACTTACAGAATTATGCTCTCGCGAAGTTATCGGTCTCGACGATATTTATGCATCAGCGATTTCGCCCATTATGAGCCCTATTTTTGGTCATTTCTAATGTTCCAGTCTACTAAAATCATAGCTATTTTGCTAGAACTCCATTTCTTCTATCGATTGAGTACAAGAAACTGCCCATTTACCAATTTTAACTACCCAAAAAAGTGGTAAGAAATTGGCCAGTTTCACACAAATTTCAAACGATGCCAATTTCAAAATGGGGTCCAGAATAAACAAGGCAGACATTCCTGGCACTAAAATAACATATTCTCTGTTCATTAGTCATGTCTCCAGGCCCCTCTTACATTACTTTTTCTTTCCATTTTGAATTTTTATTCTCACAAAAAATAGAAGATTTACTGTTATGTATACAACTGCGTCATTGTAAAAACGGTATAAATAATATCACTGCACTTGTGAAAGAATATTACATTCACCAGTGGACGAGTATTGGATGCGTGGCGTGATTTGTTTACTTTTGAACATCGGCAAAAATCAAACATTTTTGCTATTTTGAGCTCAATTTCAAGATACAGTGGAACCCCGAGTAACGTAAAAACTTCATTCCAGAAGCCTGCTCGAGCGCCATTACCGAACGAGTTTACTCCTTTAAGAAATAATGTCAAGTAGGTTAGTCCATTTCAGACCCCCAAAAATACACTTACAAAAACACTTACAATATTATACTTACATAATTGTACAATTTCCGGGGTGTACATTACTCGGGGTTCTACTGTACTTGTCATCATAAAACCAATAAAAATCATCTCTATTTCTGTAATACATCTTCCATTCTATCAAATATGACCAAGAAAACGAGAATACATCAATAAATACCATACGAAAATAGACTGCAAAGTCACTGTTTTAAACAAAAAATATGGTCAGTTTTTTTCTCATTATGCAGTGTGTGCTGCAGGATTTTTTTTATACTGTACACACTGACCACACAGACCCATTTTTTCATATGTAGGCCTACCAGCAGTTTCCCGCTTAATTTGAGGCCGCTAGAATTTACGCGTACTAGTACGGCACCGACCCCGAAAAGGTTAAAGTGCAGGCATTGTACTTCCCATTTCCAGGACTCATTATAGGGGAATAAGTTTACTGAGTATACCAGGTAAAGTGTACGGTAGGGTTATTATTAAAAGAATTAGAGGTAAGACAGAGAGTAGAATTGAAGATGAGCAAGGAGACTTTAGAGTGGGTAGGGGACGTGTAGATCAAGTGTTTACATTGAACCATATACAGTGGACCCCTGAGTTTCGTAAGGTTCTTATTTCGTAAACATCGTGTTTCGTAAGCTTTTTTCGATTTCGAGAATTGTAAACTGGCTCGTGTTTCGTAACGTATTAGACCTGTCCGCCTGCTCCGCGCCTGCGCAGGACGCCGCCAGTGAAACGTTGTTTACCATTGAGAGAACATTACCCAGCGTGCTCTTTCAAACATTCACAATACATTTGGTGTCTTTTTTGGTGGTTTAGTGATTGTCACTGTGAAATAAGTCACAATGGGTCCAAAGAAGCTTCCTAGTGGCACCCCTGTGGTAAAGAAAGTGAGGAACACCATCGAACTGAAGAAAGAGATTATAGAAAAATATGAGAGTGGCGTACGTCTGAGTGAGCTTGCTAGGATGTACAAGAAAACCCCATCTACTATCAGCTCTATCCTGGCAGAGAGAAATGAGATCAAGGAAGCTAATGTTGCAAAAGGGGTTGATATGTTAACGAAAAATAGATCGAAAACAGTGGATGAGGTTGAGAAGTTGTTGTTGGTGTGGATCAATGAAAACAGAGAGCGGGTGATAGTATTTCATGGCGATAATTTGTGAAAAGGCAAGGAAGTTGCACGCAGATCTTGTCAAGACAATGCCTGGAACCAGTGGTGAGGCGAGTGATTTTAAAGCCAGCAAAGGCTGGTTTGACAGGTTTAAGAAATGTAGTGGCATACACAGTGTTGTGAGACATGGTGAGGCAGCCAGCTCAGACAAACGTGCAGCTGAAAAATTTGTGCAGGAATTCCAGGGGTTCGTAGAGGCTGAACAATTCCTCCCTCAACAAGTGTTTAACTGTGATGAAACAGGCCTGTTTTGGAAGAAAATGCCCAACAGGACCTTCATTACTCAGGAGGAAAAGGCACAGCCAGGACACAAGCCTATGAAAGACAGGCTAACTCTTATGATGTGTGCCAATGCCAGTGGTGATTTTAAAGTGAAGCCTTTACTGGTGTATCACGCAGAAAATCCCAGACCCTTCAGGAATCAGTGTTGACAAGAATAATTTGTGTGTGCACTGGAAGGCTAACACCAAGGCATAGGTCACTACGGAGATTTTCAAGGAATGGGTGACTGGAGTGTTTGGCCCTAGTGTGAAGAAATACCTCTTGGAAAAGAAATTGCCACTCAAGTGCCTCCTGGTACTGGACAATGCTCCTGCTCACCCTCACAACTTGCAAGAGTTTGTCTGATAAGTTTAATTTCATCAGAGTGAAGTTCTTGCCTCCTAACACCACTCCTCTCATCCAGCCCATGGACCAGCAGGTCATTTCCAACTTCAAGAAACTGTACACCAAAGCAGTGTTTGAAAAGTGCTTTGAAGTGACCTCGGACACTGAGTTGACCCTAAGAGAGTTCTGGAAAGATCACTTCAATATTGTGCATTGCATACGCTTTATAGGTAAGGCTTGGGAGGGAGTGACTTCCAGGACTTTGAACTCTGCTTGGAGACCATTGTGGCCAGGTTGTGTCCAACAGAGGGATTTTGAAGGATTTGAGGCTGACCCTGACCCTGACGACCCTGTGCCTGTTGTGGAAGATATTGTGGCATTGGGATCCAGCCTGGGGTTGGAGGTGAGTGGTGAGGATGTGGAAGAGTTGGTGGAGGAGCACAGGGTAGAGCTAACAAGCTAACAACTGAAGAGCTGCAAGAATTTCATCTGGAACAGCAACAGACCACAGCTGAGGTTATTGCTTCAAAGGAGGAGGGTGAGAGACAGAAGGAGGTGCCTTCTTCAGTGCTTAAGGAGATGTGTACAAAGTGGAATGAGTTGCAGACATTTGTTGAAAGACACCACCCTGAGCAAGCTGAAATGAGCCTTCTGTGCAGCCACTTCAGTGACAGAGCCATGTCGCACTTCAGGAAAGTGTTGAAGAGTCGCCAGAAACAGAGGACTGTGGACAGTTACTTTACCAGGCAGGGGTCTAGTGACTCCCAAGCTGGTCCTAGTGGCATTAAAAGACCAAGAAGGGAAATAACCCCAGAGAGGGACTTGTTACCTGAAGTCCTTTTGGAGGGGGATTTCCCTTCCAACCACTAACACCCTGCCCCTGTCAGCAACTCTACCTTCCAGATGCCTGCAACTCTTCAATAAAGGTAAGTAAATGTATATATATATACAGTGGTACCTCGAGTTACGATATTTTTTCGTTCGAGAATGCTGTTCAAGTGCCATTACCAAACAAATTTATCCCCATAAGGAATAATGTAAAATAGACTAGTCCTTTTACACCCCCAAAAATATACTTACAAAAGCATTTAAAAAAATAAACTTACATAAAAGGGCGATTTTGGGGACCATCGTAACTCGAGGTACCACTGTATATATACTATATATATATGGGAGTTGACACAGTTACTTTTTGCTGATGATACTGTGCTTATGGGAGATTCTAAAGAAAAGCTGCAAAGGTTAGTGGACGAGTTTGGGAGAGTGTGTAAAGGTAGAAAGTTAAAAGTGAACATAGATAAGAGTAAGGTGATGAGGGTATCAAACGATTTAAATAAAGAAAAATTGGATATCACATTGGAGAGAGGGATTATGGAAGAAGTAAATGTTTTCAGATATTTGGGAGTTGACGTGTCAGCGGATAGGTTTATGAAGGATGAGGTTAACCATAGAATTGATGAAGGAAAAAAGGTGAGTGGTGCGTTGAGGTAATTGTGGAGACAAAAAACGTTATCCATGGGGGCAAAGAAGGGAATGTACGAAAGATAGTCGTACTCAACACTCTTATATGGGTGTGAAGCATGGGTTGCAAATGCTGCAGCGAGGAGGAGGCTGGAGGCAGTGGAGATGTCCTGTCTAAGGGCAATGTGTGGTGTAAATATTATGCAGAAAATTCGGAATGTGGAAATTAGGAGAAGGTGTGGAGTTACTAAAAGTATTTGTCAGAGGGCTGAAGAGGGGTTGTTGAGGTGGTTTGGTCATTTAGAGAGAATGGATCAAAGTAGAATGACTTGGAGAGCGTATAAATCTGTAGGGAAAGGAAGGCGGGTAGGGGTCGTCCTAGAAAAGGTTGGAGGGAAGGGGTAAAGGAGGTATTGTGGGCGAGGGCTTGGACTTCCAGCAAGCATGTGTGAGCGTGTTAGATAGGAGTGAATGGAGACAAATGGTTTTGGGGCATGACGATCTGTTGGAGTGTGAGCAGGGTAACATTGTGTGAAGGGATTCAGGGAAACCAGTTAATTGATTTAGTTGGACTTGAGTCCTGGAAATGGGAAGTACAATGCCTGCACTTTAAAGGAGGGGTCTGAGATAGTGACAGCTGGGAGGGACTTTTCTCAGCTGTCGATCTGAGCTCCTCTGCAAAGACAGTGATTATGTATGAGTGTGGTGAAAGTGTTGAATGATGATGAAAGTTTTCTTTTGGGATTTTCTTTTTTTGGGTCACCCTGCCTCGGTGGGAGACGGCCGACTTGTTGAAAAAAAAAAAAAAAAAAAATATATACAGTGGTACCTCGACTTACGATGTTATCATCTTACGTTATTTTCGATAACCGATATTTATAACGTAAGAAATTTGAATGCGACTTACGATGTTTGCTTCGCCTAACGACATTCGACCGGACGTGTCCGCTGGCGCCCAGCTGAGCGCGCACTCCAGGGAGCGTCAGTGTGCTATTGTTTACAAGTGAGAGCGCCACCCACCCACACCCACGCATTCATACCAGTATATTGTCATTATTCCACTGTTTTTAGTGCTTGCAACTGCTAAATAAGCCATTATGGGCCCCAAGAAAGCTCCTAGTGCCAAGCCTGTGGTAAAGAATGTGCAGGGAGTGAAGCATTTATGCAGGGAGTGTAGCAGGCATGCAGGGAGGTAGCAGGCATGCAGGAGTGTAGCAGGCATGCAGGGAGTGTAGCAAGGATGCAGGAGTGTAGCAAGGATGCAGGGAGGTAGCAAGGATGCAGGAGTGTAGCAAGGATGCAGGGATGTAGCAGGATGCAGGAGTGTAGCAAGGATGCAGGAGTGTAGCAAGGATGCAGGGAGTGTAGCAAGGATGCAGGAGCGAGCAAGGATGCAGGAGTGTAGTAGGCATGCAGGGAGTGTAGCATTCATGCAGGGAGTGTAGCATTCATGCAGGAGTGTAGCATTCATGCAGGAGTGTAGCATTCATACAGGGAGGTAGCATTCATGCAGGGAGTGTAGCATTCAAAGAAAAAGGCCAGTAACCCCAGAAAGGACTTGGTACCTGCAGTGTTAATGGAAGGATTCCCTTCCAAACACTAGCATACTACTCCACCTTCTCCCCTCCTCCCGTCCTCCACACTTCAACAACTCTTCAATAAATGTAAGTGACATGTTATTGTACAATATTTACATGTGTATTTAGGTATTCTTTATTAAATTCTGTATTATTTAATGTCAAAAGTTCTAAAAATATTTTATTTAACTACTTTTGGAAGTCTTGGACGGATTAAATTTATTTCCATTATTTCTTATGGGAAAATTGATTCGAGTAACGATTGTTTCGCCTTAAGATATGCCCTCTCTGACGGATTAATATCGTAAGTCGAGGTACCACTGTATATATATATATATATATAGTAGGTTGGTAGACAGCAACCACTCAGGGAGGTACTACCATCCTGCCAGGTGACTGTGAAACAGAAACCTGAAACTGTTTTACATGATGGTAGGATTGCTGGTGTCTTTTTCTGTCTCATAAACATGCAAGATTTCAGGTACGTCTTGCTACTTCTACTTACACTTAGGTCACACTAATCAAACATGTACACGTTTTGTATACACACTCATCTGAGTTTTCTTTGATTTTATCTTAATAGTTCTTGTTCTTATTGCTTTTCCCTTTCATATCCATGGGGAAGTGGAATAAGAATCTTTCCTCCGTAAGCATGCGTGTTGTAAAAGTCAACTAAAATGCCGGGAACAATGGGCTAGTAACCCCTTTTCCTGTATAGCTTACTAAAAGAAGAAGAAAATCTCAAAGTGGGATGTTTGAATGTGCGTGGATGTTGTGCGAATGATAAGAAAGAGGTGATTGTAGATGTTATGAATGAAAAGAAGCTGGATGTCCTGGCTTTAAGTGAGACAAAGCTGAAGGGGGTAGGAGAGTTTCAGGGGGGAGAAATAAATGGGATTAGATCAGGGGTTTCAAATAGAGTTAGAGCTAAAGAAGGAGTGGCAATAATGTTGAATAATCAGTTATGGCAGGTAAAGAAGGAATATAAATGTATAAATTCAAGGATTATGTGGAGTAAAATAAAGGTTGGATGTGAAAAGTGGGTTATAGTAAGTGTTTATGCACCTGGAGAAGAGAGAAGTGTAGAGGAGAGAGAGAGATTTTGGGAAATGTTGAGTGAGTGTGTGGGGAGTTTTGAACCAAGTGAGAGAGTAATTGTGGTTGGGGATCTTAATGCTAAAGTGGGTAAAAATGTTGTGGATGGAGTAGTAGGTAAATTTGGGGTGCCAGGGGTAAATGTACATGGGGAACCATTAATTGAGCTATGTGTAGAAAGAGGTTTGGTAATAAGTAATACATATTTTATGAAAAAGAGGATAAATAAATATACAAGGTATGATATACCATGTAAAGAAAGTAGTTTGTTGGATTATGTATTGGTGGATAAAAGGTTGATGAGTAGGTTTCAGGATGTACATGTTTATAGAGGGCAACGGATATATCGGATCATTATTTAGTTGTAGCTACAGTTAGAGTAAAAGGTAGATGGGACAAAAAGAAAATGGCAACAGCAAGTAAGAGAGAGGTAAAAGTGTATAAACTAAGGGAGGAGGAAGTTAGGGTGAGATATAAGCAACTATTGGCAGAAAGGTGGGCTAGTGCAAGTATAAGTAGTGGGGAGGGGGGTTGAAGAGAGTTGGGATAGTTTTAAAAATGCAGTATTAGAATGTGGGGCAGAAGTTTGTGGCTATAGGAGGGTGGGTGCAGGAGGAAAGAGGAGTGAGTGGTGGAATGAAGAAGTAAAGGGTGTGATAAAAGAGAAAAAGGTAGCTTATGAGAGGTTTTTAGAAAACAGAAGTGTAAATAGAAAAGCAGAGTATATGGAGAGTAAAAGAAAGGTGAAGAGAGTGGTGAGAGAGTGCAAAAGAAGAGCGGATGAAAGAATGGGAGAGGCTATGTCAAGAAATTTTGCTGAAAACAAGAAAAATTTTTGGAGTGAGATAAACAAGGTAAGAAAGCCTAGGGAACGAATGGATTTGTCAGTTAAAAACAGAGTAGGGGAGTTGGTAGATGGGGAGCTGGAGGTATTGGGTAGATGGCGGGAATATTTTGAGGAACTTTTAAATGTAAAGTGTATGGTAGGGTTATTATTGAAAGAATTAGAGGTAAGACAGAGAGTAGGATTGCAGATGAGCAAAGAGCCTTTAGAGTGGGTAGGGGATGTGTAGTTCAAATGTTTACAGTGAAGCATATATGTGAACAGTATTTAGATAAAGGTAGAGAAGTTTTCATTGCATTTATGGATTTAGAAAAGGCATATGATAGAGTGGATAGGGGAGCAATGTGGCAAATGTTGCAAGTGTATGGAATAGGTAGTAAGTTACTGAAGGCTGTAAAGAGTTTTTATGAGGATAGTGAGGCTCAGGTTAGGGTGTGTAGGAGAGAGGGAGATTAATTCCCGGTAAAAGTAGGTCTTAGACAGGGATGTGTAATGTCACAATGGTTGTTTAATATATTTATAGATGGGGTTGTAAAAGAAGTAAATAATAGGGTTTTGGATTAAATTATGGGGAATTAAATGCAAAATGGGAGTTGACACAGTTACTTTTTGCTGATGATACTGTGCTTATGGGAGATTCTAAAGAAAAGTTGCAAAGGTTAGTGGACGAGTTTGGGAGAGTGTGTAAAGGTAGAAAGTTGAACGTGAACATAGATAAGAGTAAGGTGATGAGGGTATCAAACAATTTAAATAAAAAAAAATTGGATATCACATTGGAGAGAGGGATTATGGAAGAAGTAAATGTTTTCAGGTATTTGGGAGTTGACATGTCAGCGGATGGGTTTATGAAGGATGAGGTTAACCATAGAATTGATGAAGGAAAAAAGGTGAGTGGTGCATTGAGGTATCTGTGGAGACAAAATACTTTATCCATGGAGGCAAAGAAGGGAATCTACGAAAGTATAGTGGTACCAACACTCTTATATGGGTGTGAAGCATGGGTTGCAAATGCTGCAGCGAGGAGGAGGCTGGAGGCAGTGGAGATGTCCTGTCTAAGGGTAATGTCTGGTGTAAATATTATGCAGAAAATTCGGAATGTGGAAATTAGGAGAAGGTGTGGAGTTACTAAAAGTATTTGTTAGAGGGCTGAAGAGGGGTTGTTGAGGTGGTTTGGTCATTTAGAGAGAATGGATCAAAGTAGAATGACTTGGAGAGCGTATAAATCTGTAGGGGAAGGAAGGCGGGGTAGGGGTCGTCCTAGAAAAGGTTGAAGGGAGGGGTAAAGTAGGTTTTGTGGGCGAGGGCTTGGACTTCCAGCAAGCATGTGTGAGCGTGTTAGATAGGAGTGAATGGAGACGAATGGTTTTGGGACATGGCGATCTGTTGGAGTGTGAGCAGGGTAACATTTTGTGAAGGGATTCAGGAAACCAGTTAATTGATTTAGTTGGACTTGAGTCCTGGAAATGGGAAGTACAATGCCTGCACTTTAAAGGAGGGGTCTGGGATAGTGACAGCTGGGAGGGACTATTCTCAGCTGTCGTATCTGAGCGCCTCTGCAAATTCAGTGATTATGTATGAGTGTGGTGAAAGTGTTGAATGATGATGAAAGTATTTTCTTTTTGGGGATTTTCTTTCTTTTTGGGTCACCCTGCCTCGGTGGGAGACGGCCGACTTGTTGGAGAGAGAGAGAGAAAAAAAAAAATCTCCAGATCACTAAACATACAATGATGACATAATAGCATTGCTTGAATCTCTAAATCCCAATTTCTCTTTTATTATATTACGTGAGGCCTTGTTAAAACACGATTTTACTTATACATTTAACATACCTGGGTACACAGCTATCCATAACTGAAGGCCAAATAAGAAAGGAGGTTGAACAACAATTTACTATGCTAGTGAATTCAAGTGTGAACACCATAAATATCAATGATGAATACAGTGAATGTAGGTAGCAGGGGGTACATTCTGTGTGTGCTAGGTGAGCGCCACACACCCAGCAAACATGGTACTTTCATCATAAATACTAAGCTCACTCAACAATATAATCATGGATCATAATGGAAAACTAATTTTTCTGACCCCTTTTATGCAATATTGTAATAGTTGTTCTAAGATAGCACTGCACAGCACAGCCCACAGATAGTTGTATCATGAACAGTGCACACCGTGACAATAACCCACCATACACCAATGGTAGGTAGGTAGTAGACTGGTAGTCAGCAACCACCCAGGGAGGTACTACAGTCCTGCCAAATGAGTGTGAAACAGAAACCTGTAATTGTTTTACACAATGATAGGATTGCTGGTGTCTTTTCTTTGTTTACTTACACTTATGTCACTACACAAGCATGTCAAGTACAACTTCATTCAACAAAGCAGCCATATCCCACTGAGGCATGGCGACCTAAAAAGAAAAATGAAAGTTTCTTTTTTTAAATTTAGTAATTTATACAGAAGGGGTTACTAGCCCCTTGTTCCCAGCATTTTAGTCACCTCTTATGACATGCACAACTTACGGAGGAAGAACTCTGTCCCACTCCCCCATGGAGATTAGAGGAAATAAAGAAGAACAAGAACTATTAAGAAAATATTAGAAAACCCAGATTGGTATGTATATACGTATATGCATGTACATGCACGTGTAGTGTGACCTAAGTGTAAACAGAAGTAGCAAGACATACCTGGTATCCCACATGTTTATGAGACAGAAAAAGTCACCAGCAATCCCATCACATAAAATAATTACAGGTTTCCTTTTCACACTCACTTGACAGGATGGTAGAACCTCCTTGGGTGGCTGCTGTCTACCAACCTACTACCTAAGATACATGTACAGTAGAACCCCATATCCACGGATTTGGTATCGGCAATATCAGTTATCCATGGTTTACTGTGGCCCAAAAATAACCCTTAATTATGGCCCCTAAGCACAAAAGTAGTGATGCTGGCAGTTCTTCAAGGCATAAGACAAGCCGTGAAATGCTGCTAATTCTAGTCTTACATTGAATAATTTACCAATTAAATTTTATCATACGTATGTACATATGTAAATGAAAAATGACTTATATATAGGGTTCACTACTATCCATGGTTTCAGGTATCCACGGTAGGTCTTGGAATGCATCCCCAGTGGATACTTTCCAAGACCAAGGCAGGGTGACCCAAAAAAGAGAGAAACACTTTCACCATCATTCACACAATATTACTGTCTTTGCAGAGGCGACTAGACATGACAGTTTAGATGTCACTCCAAACAGCCAATATCCCAAACCCTTCCTTTAAAGTGCAGGCACTGTACTTCCCACCTCCAGGACTCAAGTCCGGCTAACAGGTTTCCCTGAATCCCTTCACAAAATATTACCCTGCTCACACTCCAATAGCTCGTCAGGTCCAAAAAAAACATTCGTCTCCATTCACTCTTATCTAACATGCTCACACATGCCAGCTGCATGTTCAAGCCCCTTTGCACACAAAACCTCTTTTACCCCCTCCCTCCATCCTTTTCTAAGACAACCCCTACCCCTCCTTCCCTCCACTACAGATTTATACACCCTCCAAGTCAATCTATTTTGCTCCATCCTCTCTAAATCACTAATCCACCTCAACAACCCCCTCTTCAGCCCTCTGAATAATACTTTTAGTAATTCTACACCTCCTCCTAATTTACACAAACACACACATTCTCCATGGGAAAGTGGAACAGAATTCTTCCTCTGTAAGCCATGCGTGTCGTAAGAGGCGACTAAAATGCTGGGAGCAAGGGGCTAGTAACCCCTTCTCTTTCATAAATTACTAAATTTAAAAAGAAAAACTTTCATTTTTCTTTTTAAGTCACCCTGCCTTGGTGGGATACAGCCAGTTTGTTGAAGTGAATGTACTCAGATATTTGTAAGAGGACTTGCCGAGGAATGGGTCTATAAAAGATGAGGTGAAATACAGAACTGATGAAAGCAAAAAGGTGGGTGGTACATTGAGGCGTCTGTGGAGACAAAGAACGTTATCCATGAAGGCAAAAATGGGAATGTATGACAGCACAATGGCACAACTTTTATAAGGATGTGAAATATGGGTTGTGAATGTTGGAGCAAGGCAGTGACTAGAGGCAGTGGAGATGTCATGTCTGAGGGCAATGTGTGATGTAAATATTATGCAGATAATTTGTAGCTTGGTAATTAGGTGGTTGGGGTTACTTAAGGTATTATCCAGAGGGCTGAGGAGAGGTTGTTAAGGTGGTTTTTGCATTTAGAGAGGATGGAGCAAAATAAGATGTTTAGAGAGTGTATAAATCTATAGTGGATGGAAGGTAGGGTAAGGGTCACCCTAAGAAAGGTTGGAGTAAATGTGGTTTTGTGTGCGAGGGGCTTGGACATCCAGCAGGCGTGCGCATGTGTTAGATAGGAGTGAATGGAAGCAAATGGTTTTTGGTACATGACGAACTGTTGGAGTGTGAGAAAGGTAACATTTTGTAAAGGGATTCTTGAAAACCGGTTAGATGGACTTGCGTTCTGGAGGTGGGAAGTACGTTGCCTGCACTTTAAAAGAGGGGTGAGGATATGTGGCGTTTAGAGGTAAACTAATATCTATGGCCCTATGAGAAGACACTGGTTGAGTGAATGATGGTGAAAGTGTTTCTTTTTTTGGGTCACTACCTCGGTGGGAGACATATACCGTGTTAAAAATATGCATCATTTATAAAAAAATAAATGAGAAATTTAGCCATTCTTACCTATAGCTTTTGTGTAGTGACGTGCACCCAATAGTAGTTCTGGTGCTCGGTACCAGAAGGTCACTACTACAGGGTCTAAATCAGCTAAGGGTTTAAGAGGAGAATTAAAAAGTCGAGCAAAACCCATGTCCGCTATCTTGACACGACCTCGTTCTATTCCTTCTCCCATTACTAGAATATTTGCTGGTTTCTGTGTGATACAATCATGAATTAATATTAATATATGTAATAAAAAACATATGATTTAACTGTAATGAAAATAAATGTGCTGACTAGCTCTTAAAAGACTACAAAGAAAGAAGCTATACTTAAACTAAGAATTTTTTACTTCTGAACTCTTACTTGATGTGAAAAGTGTTCAGTTTGATCACTATGACCAGCTACTGCAGTGTATACCACAGTAAATCTGAAACATAATTAAACTGCTGAACCACTTTTTGTGTGCTGCCCTTCATTCTTCCTCTGTCTACAATATTGCTTTCCTGGTGATGTGGTACACCTGACCTTTTCCATTGTCTAATAATCACATTCTGTAAGGTCAGTAATATTCAGAGTTATGAAAGGTCTTACAAAAAATATTTTAACAACTTGGATAAAACTTTTTAATCTCAGTCACTGTGAAGTATCCAACAGTATTAGAAATTGCTTAGCGGTTCAAGGAACAACTTCAAGACTTGCCCTTATGAAAAACAGTGAATTATTTTTTTATTAACACATGGCAGTTTCCTACAAAGGCAGGGTGACCTGAAAAAGAATACACACTTTCCATCACCATTCACTCCATCACTGTCTTGCCAGAAGCATTCCTACACTACAGTTAAAAAACTGCAACATATCAACACCCCTCTTTCAGAGTGCAGGCACTGTACTTCCCACCTCCAGAACTCAAATCTGGCTAACCAGTTTCCCTGAATCCCTTCATAAGTGTTACCTTACTCACACTCCAACAGCACGTCGTCATAAAAACCATTCATCTCCACTCACTCCTATCTTTCCTAGGACGACCCATACCCTGCCTTCCTTCCACTACAGATTTATATGCCCTACAAGTCATTCTATTTTGCTTCATCTTCTCAAAATGTCCAAACCACCTCAACAACCCTCTTGATAATACTTTCACAAACCCCGGAACTCCTTTTAATCTCCAAGCTATGGATTCTCTGCATTATATTCACACAACATTTCCACTGCCTTCAGCCTTCTCCTTGTTGCAACATTCACCAAAGATGCTTCACACCCATATAAGAGTGTTGGTACCCCAGAAGGGCTTCGCTTTATGGCATTTTGCCTTATGGCAGTCCGCTAATACGGACATTTCAAATTACAGTGGACCCCCGGTTTTCGTTGTTTTTTCGTTCCAGAATGCTGTTCAAGTGCCATTACCAAACGAATTTATTCCCATAAGGAATAATGTAAAGTAGACTAGTCCTTTTAGACCCCAAAAATACACTTACAAAAGCATTTAAAAAAATACACTTATATAAAAGAGTGAGTTTGGAGCAGGACGAACACCGGGGGTCCACTGTATTACCAAAACTCAATATATGGCTCCCCACCTGACTTCTAATAGCTACGTATTTCACTAGAACTCCATTTGTTCCATCGATTGAGTACAAGAAACCGCCCATTTACCCATTTCAACTACCCAATAAAGTGGTCAGAAATTGGCAATTTGGCCAATTTCACAAAATTTCAAAAGATGCCAATTTCAAAATAGGGTCCAGAATAAACAATGCAGACATTTCTGGCACTAAAATAACATTTCCTCTGTTCATTAGTCATGTCTCCAGGCCCCTTTTATATTACTATTGCTTTCCATTTTGAATTTTTGTTCACACAAAAAATAAAAGATTTACGGTTATGCAGAATACTTCATTATTGTAATAATTGTATAAGTAATGTCAACCCATTCGTGACTGTATATTAGACCGGCCAGTTGGACACACATTGGACAGTGGCGTCATTTGTTTACTCTTGAACATCGGCAAAGAATTGAACATTTCCACTATTTTGAGCTCAATTTCAAGGTACTTTTTTGCTGTGAAATCAATCAAAATCATATCTATTTCTGTAATATATCTTCCATTCTATCAAATGAGACCAAAAAAACGAGAATACAACCATAAAAACCATACGAAAATATACTGCTAAGAAGCGGCTAATGGCTGAGAAGTGAACTCTGTTATTTATCGTCCGATTTCTTTCATTTTTGGTGTACGTTAGGTAGCATCTTTCCATCATACATTGCCCAAGTTTTAATAAGATAGCCCAACAAACAACTGAGAAAAAAAATATTTACCAAAAATCATATATGGCAAGCCCAAGCCAGGTACTGGAAATAAGTTATTTTGTCTGACTTTTTTGGATTATCTGAGGTTCTCTACACACATGCCGCTATGTATGATAATCTATGTAGAGAAAATACCATTTTTGTTTCAGTTTTATGGTGCATTATCAGTGTATATCACAGTTAGCCCTGTGCTACACTCCATTTTCTCTACATATAAGCCCCAAGACAGGGATAGGAGGATGGTACTTGTATCCCATATCCTCCTTATACCTCCGTCGAACCACTCGGAACTATGCCAATATTATTCATTCTGGAGTATTTACCATGTTTTTATGTTATTATGTTATTTATACCTACGCAAAGCATTTGATACAGTCGACCATGATTTATTGCTCACAAAACTAGCGCACTATGGTATTAGGGGGCACCCCCTCAACTACCTAAAGTCGTACCTTAGCAACAGAAGTCAGTACGTGAACACAAATGGAGAGAACTCTTCCACACAACAAATTACAGTCGACCATGATTTATTGCTCACAAAACTAGCGCACTATGGTATTAGGGGGCACCCCCTCAACTACCTAAAGTCGTACCTTAGCAACAGAAGTCAGTACGTGAACACAAATGGAGAGAACTCTTCCACACAACAAATTACAGTCGGTGTCCCTCAAGGTAGTGTCCTGGGGCCCTCCTATTCCTCTTTTACATAAATGACCTACCGAATGCATCACAACTACTCAAACCCTTTTTGTTTGCAGATGACACAACATATGTCTTCTCTCACCCAAATCCAGTCGTACTAGCCAACACAGTTAATGCCGAATTACAGAAAATATCAACATGGATGATGACAAATAAGCTTACTCTCAATACGGACAAGACCTACTACATTCAGTTTGGAAACAAAGCTACAAATGTTCCACTTAACATAACGCTAAATGGTTCACCCATCACAAGGCTCACAGAGGAAAATTCCTAGGAATCCACCTTGACAGTAGTCTTAAATTCCAAACACACATACAACAAATTTCCAAGAAAATCTCAAGGACAGTAGGTATATTATCTAAGATACGCTATTATGTGCCTCAACCAGCTCTCATTGCACTATATCATTCTCTTATCTACCCTTATCTCACCTATGAATCTGTGCATGGGGCTCAACAACATTAAATCACCTTAGACCCTCATAACCCCAGCAAAAGGCTGCAGTCAGGATGATAACAAATTCCCACTCTAGACAGCATACTCCACCTATATTCAGAACCTTAAAACTACTCACCATAAAAATATTCATACCTATTCATGTGCCTTCTACATACATAAAACTCTACATGCTAATATTAACCCTGCGCTCAGAATTCTCCTCAACAACTTTAATAGGTCCCAGACATGACACAAGACACAGATCACTATTTGACATACTCGAGTCCATACTAACCAATGTAAAAATTCTATGCACATAAAGGGCCCCAAAATCTGAATTCATTACCAGTAAATATCAAGTTAACCTTGTCCGAAAATCAATTAAAGACTCTTCTCAAAAGTCACCTACTCACCTATACTAAATACTCATACTGTAACAAACTTCCAAACCCAATATTATTTTACTTAAGAAGATCTCTTTTTGATATGTTCATCCTCCTTAACACTTGTTGCAATCTTATATCATCATATTGTCATTTAAAATCTTATAGTATCATCATTTTCTTAATTTGAAATAAAATATATACCTAGATGAAACTCTAAAAACTATTTCTAGTATTTTATTATACTAGTATAGCATCAACATACTGTAATTTGAAATAAATTCTACAACTAGATTAAACTCAACCAATTTCTCTTGTATTGTCTTTAAATAGTATGTATAACCATTTAATAATTTAAATAATATAGAACTAGAATAAACTCAATCAATTTCTTTAGCATTAAGTACTTAGTGAATAAGTCTCTAGAATAAACTGCCCCTAATGCCATGGCATGCCAGTGGCTCTCCTTGCATTACAGTTTTATAATTGTATTATATTTGTAACTACCAATAACATTGTACACTTGTAACATGCATTGAAATAAAAATTATTATTATTATATTATTATTATTATTATTGTGATAGGTAAGTAAGCCATAGTGTTGATATTAGCATAATAATAAAGCATATTCCTCTGCATCACGAGACTGAGCTCATGGCAACCGACAGTGGCTTCAAAGCCACCTTTATCTTTTATGGACAATGTACTGTGTATGTGCTTTACACAACGAGAAGCATTTCTTTTATTCGTTGGAACCATGGATAGGGCTAAAAGCAAGCAGGTTATAACAATAAATGGAGAAAAAGAAATTGGAATAACCTATGCAGCAAGTAACGCCACCAAACAGTAGCAGCAGGTTGGTGTGGCGACCCTGGAAATTTGAAATTATCCTAACCGAAATTAGTGCTGGATTACTGATTAGTGATGGCCGACCTGTAATGATAATACAGTGGTACCTCAGTATACGTCCACTTTGGAATAAGTCCAACTTGGTATACGTCCTGTCTGGACGCAAATATTTTTGCTTGGTATACGACCTTTGTTTGGAATACAACTCGTGTAATAGAACTTTTATGGGTCAAAATGAGTCATGACACCGCGCGCTACCCTTGTTTACCTCTCTCTCGAGACAAAGCCACGACTGCCCACTTTGCATTTATTTCATCAAATTCTTTTGTATTTATGTATGAATTTAAGTACAGTGGACACCCGAGTTTCGGCCATAATCCGTTCCAGAAGCTAGGCCTCAACTCGAACTGGCCGAAAGTCGAACTAATAATTCCCATAAGAAATGATGTAAATACAATTAATCTGTTTCACCCAAAAATATTCACAAAAAAATTCATTTTTTAAAGAATAAATACTATAGTTTTTCATACAGAAAACAATGAGAAATAAATATAAAGCACTAATTTTAATGGATAAATGAACATTTGAATCAGTTTTACCTTTATTGAAGACTCTTGTTGGCATATGAGAGAGGCAGGAGAGTTTGTTTGGAGGCAGGACAAGATAGCCCTTCAATATGACACTAATATAAACTCTACGGCTTATTTATTTATCACAATTCATCTAATATGACATAATAAACAATATTAATAACATATATTAATAACATATATACTCTAGAATTAATAAAATATGTCATGTATGAGAGGACTGGCGGTAGTGTTATTGTTGTTGGGTTTATAAGGGCCACTGACCATAAGCCGTATATATAGTGGTGGTGGTGGGCTGCAGCAAAAGTCACCACCACTATTCACACTGAAACAATGTATGAATTTATAAATAAGGAATATTTACACTTTATAAATAAGAAATATTTACACTTGCCTTGGAAGAGATGGTGGCAGAGGGCAGCGTTGGTCTCAGTGCCCCTATATACTACCTCAAACAACAATGGAGTTAAGTATTGTGTCGTCATTTTTCTATCGCTTAATCGCTTAACTTACTTGCTACACTGTTAATGCTACACTTTATTGCTGGCTGGTGCTATAGCGTTTATTGACTCGTGCTACTTTAGTATCGTATATATCGTAGAATCACTGAAGAAGGCACATTCTCCCCCCTCTCTCTTCCTCCTCCACTTTGGTACTTTGCTACAATTTCATTCTTCAATTCTATCGTGTTTGTCACTTTCTTTACCAAAGGGCTGCCACTATGAAGTTTCTTTGGGCCCATGGTGGCTTATTTCACAGTCACAATCAGTAAACAAGCACTAAACACAATGAATTTATTGTGAAATGTTTGGATGAGTGCGCAGGGTAATGTTCACTCAAGGATAAACAAAGCTAGACTGGCTCACGACGCCTGCACTGGAAGGTGCGCAAGCGCGGGCAGGCAGACAGGACTGGTATGCGGGCCGAAACTCAGGAAAACAGCCGATAGTCGGGCTAAAATTGGGCCGAAAATAGCGACCGAAACACAAGTTGGCCGATACTCACGGTAGCCGAAACTCAGGGGTCCACTGTATTAAGCAGTGTTTAACCCTTTTGGGGTCGGTGCCGTACTAGTACGTTTTACGAGCAGAGGTTGGTGCCGTACTAGTACACCCAAATTCTAGCGGCCTCAATTTAAGCAGAAAACGTCTGGTAGGCATACATATGAAAGAATGGGTCTGTGTGGTCAGTGTGCGCAGTATAAAAAAAAAATCCTGCAGTACACACTGCATAATGAGAGAAACAAAACTCTGACCGTTTTTTTCAATTAAAACAGCGACTTTGCAGTCGATTTTCGTATGGTATTTATTGATGTACTCTCGTTTTCTTGGTCTCATTTGATAGAATGGAAGATATATTACAGAAATAGAGAGATGATTTTGATTGGTATGACAATGACAAGTACCTTGAAATTGAGCTCAAAGTAGTGAAAATGTTCGATTTTTGACGATGTTCAAGAATAAACAAATCACACCATGCGTCCAATACACATCAACTGGCGAGTCTTATATTCATGCACAAGTGTTCTGATATTATTTATACCATTTTTACAATAATGCAGTTGTATACATAACAGTAAATCTTCTATTTTTGTGAGAATAAAAATTAAAAATGGAAAGCAAAAGTAATGGAACAGGGGCCTGGAGACGTGGCTAATGAACAGGGAACATGTTATTTTAGTGCCAGGAATGTCTGCCTTATTTACTCTGGACCCTATTTTGAAATTGGCATCATTTGAAATTTGTGTGAAATTGGAATATTGCCATTTTCTGACCACTATTTTGGGTAGATGAAATTGGTAAATAGGCAGTTTCTTCTACTCATTCGATAGAAGAAATGGAGTTCTAGCAAAATAGCTATAATTTTAGGAGACTGAAACATTGGAATTTGTCAAAAATAGGGCTCGAAGTGGGTGAAATCGCTTATGCATCAGTGTCATAGATACCGATAACTTCGCGAAAGCATAATTTCGTTAGTTTTCGATCAAATTTCACAATTTTGGTGGCATTATGATCGGAAAAAGATTCTCTATCATTTCATAAGAAAAAAATAATTTTTTTTTCCCAAAAAATTTTCGACCCCAGGAACACTTTCCTGAGAAGGCCTGTCGACCCCCAAAGGGTTAAATTACATATTTTAGTATTAAGTAGTGTTTAAATTATTTTATACAACCCCATCAATGTATAATATGCCAATAACAATAGGATTTTTTTTTCATGGGAACGGATTAATCGTTTTCCCTATACAGTGGACCCTCGGTTCTTGTTCACCTCCAAACTCGAACAATTATGTAAGTGTATTTTCGTAAGTGTTTTTGTAAGTGTATTTTTGGGGGTCTGAAATGACTAATCTATTTTACATTTGTCCTTATGGAAACAAATTTGTTCAGTAACAGCATTCTGAAAAGAATTTTCAACGAAAACCGAGGGTCCATTGTATTTCTTATGGGAAAATTTGTTTGGTGTAAGTCCAAGGTCCTGGAATGGATTAAGGACATATACTGAGATACCACTGTAATTGCTCTGGAGCGCTTTAACCTTCTGACTGCTTTGGTCATATATATACGTCTTACGAGCCAATGTTTCCAATGAATTAATACACATAAATTCTAGCGGCCTCAAATCAAGAGGGAGAAAGCTGGTAGGTCCACATGTAAGAGAATGGGTCTCCATGGTCAGTGTGCGCAGTATAAAAAAAAATCGGGAGCCAGTGGTGCATTGTGGGAACGCCATTTCAGTAGTCCATGTTCAGCATGCCAAGCGGTAAGAAATATCTGACTCCCCAGCGAATCTGGGACTCTTCTCTTCCCCAGTGATAGCTCTAACACTGATGGAAGTGTCTCTGAAGATGAATTTCATGGTTTTGAGGCGTTTGTGACTGAAAGCAATGCCCAGGATACCAGAAGGATGGAAGGAATGAAGGAAAAAAGGAAGGAAGAAAGGAAGTAAGGTAGGTAGGAAAGAAGGAAGGATGGTGGGGAATGCTGCCTGGTACCCCATGGGTGTTGACAGGCAGTGAGGGTGGTGAGTGATGGAATAATAAGTCATTTTGACAGCAGCCCCACCCTGACTCAGCATATTTAGACGTCCACACACACACACCACACCAAGCTTTTTTTTTATTAACACATGGGCCATTTCCCACCATTCACTCCATCACTGTCATCATCATCATCATTCACTCCATCACTGTCTTGCCAGAGGCGTGCTTACACTACAGCTACAAAACTGCAACATTAACACCCCTCCTTCAGAGTACCGGCACTGTACTTCCCATCTCCAGGAATCAAGTACGGCCTGCCAGTTTCCCTGAAACCCTTCATAAATGTTACCTTGCCTACACTCCAACAGCACGTCAAGTCCTAAAAACCATTTGTCTCCATTCGCTCCTATCTAACACGCTCACGCACGCTTGCTGGAAGTCCAAGCCCATCGCACACAAAACCTCCTTTACACCCTCCCTCCAACCTTTTCTAGGCCGACCCCTACCCCTCCCCTTCCCTCCACTACCATCTCAATAACCCCTCCTCAGCTCTCTGGATAATAGTTTTGGTAATCCCACACCTCCTCCTAATCTCCAAACTACGGATTCTCTGCATTATATTCACACCACACATTACCCTCAGACATGACATCTCCACTGCCTCCAGTCTTCTCCTTGTTGCAACATTCACAATCCATGTCTCACACCCATACAAGAGTGTTGGTATAACTATACTCTCATACATTTCCCTCTTTGCTTTCATGGATAAAGTTCTCTGTCTCCACAAGCTCCTCAGTGCACCACTCACCTTTTTCCCTTCATTAATTCTATGATTCATCTCATCCTTCATATACCCATCTGCTGACACATCCACTCCCAAATATCTGAACACATTCACCTCCTCCATACTCTCTCCCTCCAATCTGATATCCAATCTTCCGTTATCAATTTTTTTTGTTATCCTCATCACCTTACTCTTTCCTATATTCACTTTTAATTTCCTTCTTTTACATACCCTACCAAACTCATCCACCAACCTCTGCAACTTCTCTTCAGAATCCCCCAAAAGCACAGTGTCATCAGCAAAGAGCAACTGTAACAACTCCCACTTTATGTTAGATTCTTTATCTTTTAACCCCACACCTCTTGCCAACACACAAGCATTCACTTCTCTTTCAACTCCATCTATAAATATATTGAACAATCACGGCGACATCATACATCCCTGTCTAAGTAGCCTACTTTTACTGGGAAATAATCTCCCTCTCACCTACATACTCTAACATGAGCCTCACTATCCTCGTAAAAACTTTTCACGGCTTTCAATAACCTACCTCCTATTCCATACATTTGCAACATCTGCCACATTGCTCCCCTATCCACCCTATCATATGCCTTTTCCAAATACATAAATGCCACAAACACCTTTTTACCCTTATCTAAATATTGTTACCTATATGTTTCACTGCAAACACTTGGTCTACACACCCCCTACCCTTCCTAAAGCCTAATTGTTCATCAGCTATCCTGCTCTCCATCTTACCCCTAATTCTTTCAATAATAACTCTACAATACACTTTACCAGGTACAGTGGACCGCCGAATAACGAGCACCCTGGAAATCGTACAATTATGTAAGTATAATATTGTAAGTGCTTTTGTAAGTGTATTTTTGGGGGTCTGAAATAGACTAACCTACTTGACATTATTCTTTAAGGGAGTAAATTCATTCGGTAATGGCACTTGAGCAGGCTTCTGGAATGAATTATGCTCGTTACTCAGGGGTCCACTGTATACTCAACAGACTTATTCCCCTATAATTTTTACTCTTTTGTCCCCTTTGCCTTTATACAGTGGACCCTCGGTTAACGAAAAAAATTCATTGCAGAAGCCTCCTCAAGTGCCATTACCGAACGAATTTACGTCCTTAAGAAATAATGTCATGTAGGTTAGTCTATTTCAGACCCCCAAAACTACACTTCCACAAGAACTTACAAAATTATACTTACATAATTGCACGATTTCCGGGGTATTCGTTAACCGAGGGTCCACTGTACAAAGGAACTATGAAAGCTCTCGGCCAATCCCTAGGTACCTTACCCTCTTCCATACATTTATTAAATAAAAACACTAACCACTCTAAAATTATATCTCCACCTGCCTTTAACATTTCTATCTTTATCCCATCAATCCCAGCTGCTTTACCCCCTTTCATTCTACTCACTGCCCCACGAACTTCCCCCACATTCACAACTGGTTCTTTCTCACTCCTACAAGATGTCATTCCTCCTTGCCCTATACACAAAATCACAGCTTCCCTATCTTCATCAACATTTAACAATTCCACAAAATATTCCCTCCATATTCCCGATACCTTTAACTCTCCATTTAATAACTCTCCTCTCCTATTTTTAACTGACAAATTCATTCTTTCCCTAGGCTTTCTCAACTTATTAATCTCACTCCAAAACTTTTTCTTATTTTCAACAAAATTTGTTGATAATATCTCACCCACCCTTTCATTTGCTCTTTTTACATTGCTTCACCACTTTCTTATCCTCTCTTTTTCTCTCCATATACTCCTCCCTCTTTACATCACTTCTACTTTGTAAAAACCTCTCATATGCTAACTTTTTCTCTCTTACTACTCTTTTTATCATTCCACCAATCGCTCTTCTTCCCTCCCGCACCCACTTTCCTATAACCACAAACTTCTGCTGAACACTCTAACACTATATTCTTAAACTTACCCCATACCTCTTCTACCCCAACAGTTGTTTATATCTTACCCGAACCGCCTCCTCCTTTAGTTTATAAATCTTCACTTCTCTCTTACTTGCTGTTTCCATTTTCTTTGTATCCCATCTACCTTTTACTATCACTGTAGCTACAACTAAAAAGTGATCTGATATATTTGTCTACCCAACAGTCTTTTACCTACCAATATGTAGTCCAACAAACTACTGTCATTTCTCCCTACATCATATCTTGTTTACTTATTTATCCTCTTTCTCAAAATATGTGTTACCTATAACCAAACCCCTTTCTATACAAAGTTTAATCAAATGCTCCCCATTATCATTTACACCTGGTACCCCAAACTTACCTACCACACCCTCTCCATACGCTTCTCCTACTTTAGCATTTAGGTCCCCTACCACGATTATTCTCTCACTTGGCTCAAAAATTCCTACACACTCGCTTAACATCTACCAAAATCTCTCTCTCTCCTCTACACTCCTCTCTTCTCCAGGTGCATACGCACATATTATGACCCCCTTTTCACATCCGACCCTTATAAATTTAATCCACATAATCCTTGAATTTATACATTTATGTTCCCTCTTCTCTCTCCATAACTGATCCTTCAACATTATTGCTACCCCTTCCTTAGCTCTAACTCTCTCAGCTACCCCCTTCAGCTTTGTTTCGCTTAGGGCTAGGACATCCAACTTCTTTTCATTCATAACATTAGCAATCATCTCTTTCTTATCCTCCGCACTACATCTACGCACATTCAAACATCCCAATTTTATAAGTTTTTCCTTATCTTGTTTTTAGTAATTTATACAGGAGAAGGGGTTACTAGCCCATTGCTCCCGGCATTTAGTCGCTTCTTACGACACGCATAGCTTACGGAGGAAGAATTCTGTTCCACTTCCCCATGAAGATAAGCAGAAATAAACAAGAACTAGGAAGAAAAATAGAAGAGAAACCCAGAGGGGTTAGTATACAGTAGGGCCCCGCTTTTCGGCGTTTTGCCTTTCGGCATTCCATTCATACAGCGAGTTCAAATTATGACCAAAACTTTTGTATACAGCAAGCGGTCTTTCAGATACAGCGCTCGCCACCTGGTTTGTTTACATTTTCCGTGAGCACATCTCTCTATTATGTAATAATCACTCTTGGGCACATTAAATGTCCAATTTTACGTCAATATAGTCATTTTCATTAATCCATCTATGATATTTTCTTCAAAATTATATAAGAAACACGTTACATAGCATATAAACATGCTGTTTATATGCTATGGTGTTGCTGGGCGGAAGGAAAACATTACGTAATACGTACTAATAATAATCCCTCTTGGGCACATTAAATGTCTTATTTTATGTTAATATAGACATTTTCATTAATTCATCTATGATATTTTCTTCAAAATTATTTAAAAAACACGTTACATAGCATATAAATATGATACATACACCCACAGAATAAAAATTGACAAATGAGATTTGTTTACCAAGCGACTTTGTAGGAGTGTCGGAAGAATTACATTTTCTCTAGTCAAACACTGAGGGATAACTGTAGAAAAATATTTCTTTCGTATGCCTTCACTCTATATATAGCTATTCATGACTCTTGTGGGTTTAGTGCTTCTTTTTTATTATGATGATGATAATAATAATAATATCATTAACTCTAAAAATAGTGTTGCATAAGAATGGGAGTGTTGCTGTTTGTTTATTCTGTACTAACTTCTACAACTTGTACACAATGTAAGAGTATTTGTATTGTGAGGTAATTATTATTATAAAAAAAATTATTTTGAGGTAAAAGTTTCACAAACTCGTACAAACTTACATGAATGAACTAAAAGTGGACACGTATTAATACACATTCATTTCGCCTGAGTGAGTGATCGCCCACTACCTGTTCAGTTTGTGTTTTTACCTTGTCTGAACTCCGTATCTCGTTCTCTCTCTCTCGTTTACTCTTTCGTTAACTAGTTGGATCTCATTGACTATGGTGTCTAAGCTTAGTTGTGATAAAAAGAGGAGTTGTAAGCCTCTTACTTTAAGTGCCAAGTTAGAAATGATTAAACTGAGTGAACTGACTTTTTTTGGGTTATCTTAGGTTCTCTACGCATATTCTGTTATGTATGATAATCTATGTAACTGTATTTGTGTATACCTGAATAAACTTACTAACAAGGTATATGTTGATTGCTGAGATAGCCATCAAATACAGTTACATATAGCAGCATATGTGTAGAGAACCCAGGATAACCCAAGAGTGTCAGCTAACACTCTTGCTAGGAGCTAATGCTGCTGGGGATTGCAAGTTAAAACCTATGATAATTTATCACTCAGAGAATCCTAGGGCCCTAAAGAACTATGCAAATGGTAGCCTCCCTGTTTATTATAAAACCAATTCGAAAGCTTGGATGACTACTGATCTTTTCTTAAAATGGTTCACAGACTATTTTAAGCCTACAGTTGAGGCTTACTGCAAGGAAAAGAAAATTCCTTTTAATGTTTTACTTGTTTTAGACAATACCCTGCCACTCACCTCTCACACATCAATGTTAATACTTTAAGGTAAGTAATAAGTGTACTCTGTGTGTATCTTACTTTTTATTGTGTTTTTTAATGCCTAGTGCTATTGCTAACTTAATATAAGTTAGTGTAAGCTTGTTGTCTGGCATTTATATGCATTTGTAAGTGGAAAAAAGTGGCGTTCTGCTTTTCGGCGATGTCTGGTTTAAGGCACTAGCCTGGAACCTAACCTGCCATATAAGTGGGGCCCTACTGTATATATGCTTGTACATGCATGTGTAGTGTTACCTAAGTGTAAGTAAAGTAGCAACACATACCTGCAACCTTGCATGTTTATGAGACAGAAAAAGAGACCAGCAATCCTACCATCATGCAAAACAATTAATTACAGGCTTATGTTTCACACTCATTTGGTAGGACGGTAGTACCTCCCTGGGTGGTTGCTGTCTACCAACCTACAATCAACCCTCGGTTTTTGTGTTTAATCCGTTCCAGAGGGATCGACTAAAACTGAAATCAACGAAAACTGAAGCCATTTCCCCCAGGAGTACACATTAACAAAAAATATTTTTTTAGAGATTAAATATAGATTTACATACAGAAAAGAATGACAAATAAATATAAAGCACTAATAACATGTATAAATGAACATTTAACATCACACTTACCTTTATTGGCGACTCTTGTTGGTGTATGGAAGATGGAGAGAGGGAGGAGAGTTTATTGTTGGGAGGCAGGACAAAATGCTTCAATTTGACACTAATATCAGCTCTACGGCTTATTTATCTATCACAATTCATCTAATATGACATAATAAACAATATTAATAACATAGAAACATGATATAAACTCTAGAACGAATAAAACATGTCATTACGAATGTAAGGACTGGTGGTAGTGTTGTTGTTGGGTATAAGGGCCACTGACCATAAGCCGTGTTGGTGGTCGGCGGCAGCAGAAAGCCACCACCACTATTCACACAAACAATGTACATAATTTATAAATAAGAAATATTTACACTTATATAAATAAGAAATATTTACACTTACCTTGGAGATGTTGGCAGAGGGCGGCTCTGGACTCAGTGCCCTTATACAATGGAGGAGTTAAGTTTCGTGTCGTCATTTTTCTATCGCTTAAGTTACTTGCTACACTGTTAGTGCTACACTTTATCGCTGGGTGGTGCTATAGCCTTTATCGACTCCACTTTGCTACGATTTCTTTCTTTAATTCTATGGTGTTCCTCACTTTCTGTATCAAAGGACTGGCACTAGGAGCTTTCTTTGGGCCCATGGTGGCTTATTTAGCAGTCACACACAATAATCAAGGGCCAAAAACAATGAATTGTTAAGAAATGTTTTGTATGAACTCGCAGGATAATGTTCACTCAACAAAAAACAATGCTACACTGCCTGAGAATGTGTGTGGGAGGCGGGCTTCGTATGTGCGCTAGGCACTGGACAGGTTCTGTACCATGAACGAAAACGGAGCCAATCACCGAAAAAGGAGGTAATATTTCCACAAAAAAGTGCCCGAAAACTGAAATCACCGAAAACGGAGATACGCGAAAATGGAGGGTTGACTGTATACTACCTTTTAACACCAAGCTTCCAGATGCTAATAGCAGTTGTAGAAAAGTGTCCAGTCATTATATATGTGAATACGTATATATTATAGTACAATAGTAATAAAAAAAATTTGTATTATTGTTTTGTGTAAACAAGTTTTGTAAATAATATAATGATAATAATGTTTGTGCGGTTATTGTGTTGCATACGAGTGTATATATGTACATTGCACCTTACTTTGGTCTCACAGGCCACATAAGTTACTTGGAAAAAAAAAATATTGGAAAATACAAGAAACCTTCGAATGGGAGTAAATATAACTATCGGTGAGTGGCATTCGCCGCTGTTGCCATACGCAGCTCATTTTCTGCCAACTTTACGCCTTTATACCTTGGTAAGTACTGATCGCATTTTTTTTTGGGGGGGGGGCTTAACCCTTTCAGGGTTTCGGCCGTACTAGTACGGCTTACGCGCCATGGTTTTTGACGTACTAGTACGCATAAATTCTAGCGGCTTCAAATCGAGGGGGAGAGAGCTGGTAGGCCTGCATGTGATAGAATGGGTCTATGTGGTAAGTGTGCGCAGTAGGAAAAAAAATCTATGCACCCGCATTGCATTGTGGGAGTGGTAATTCAGTGCGCTTGTCACCAAGCCATACGGTAAGGAATACCTCACTCTGGCAGTGTGAGTGGCAGGAAAGGCAGTGGGGGGTTGGGGAAGGCAGTGGGGTTTGTGTAAACAACGCTTGGTGGCTGGCTGGCTGGCTGGCTGTGTCTGTCTGTCTGTCTGTCTCTGTCACACAGGCACACAAATACAATTATACATAGTGTAAATTACCTAGGATAACCCAAAAAATTCAGACTGGCAAATAATATGTATCAGGACTCAGATGTGAAGCAGTGACTACTGAGTCTGTAATATGTGTTGGTTCACCTATTGTGTTCCTGTGAGATACACAGAGCCAGCCAGTCAGTCAGCCAGCCAGCCAGCCAGCCAGCTGGCTAGCTGGTCAGCCAGCAAGCCAGCCAGCCAGCCGGCTAGCTGGTCAGCCAGCAAGCCAGCCAACTGCTGGCCATCCATCCAACCAGCTGTTCAGCCAGCCAGCTGGTCAGCTAGCCAGCCGGCCGGCCAGCCAGCTGGTCAGCCAGCAGTTATTGTGTAGTATACAAGGAGTGTATATATACAAAATATGGTTTATATTGGTTTCACAGGACATAAAAGTTACTTGAAAAAATAAAATGTTAAAAAATAAAAGAAAAAAGTAGAAAAAAAAAAACTATTACTGGGTGACCAGCAGTCGGCGATGTTGCCGTAAGCGGTTCACTTTCTGTCAACTTCAAGCCTCTATATCTCCATAAGTATTGATCACAAAAAAAAATTGATTTATCCTATTAGATTTAAAAAAAAAAATATTTCATAAGAATTTTTTTTTTTAAATTCTTCGACCCTGAGAACGAGATTCGGAGAGGGTCTGTTGACCCTGAAAGGGTTAAAAAAATCAGAAAAATAATCTTAACAATTTGATAAGAAAATTTTTTTTTTTTTGAATATTTTGCGACACCAGGAGACACTTCAGGATTTGGGGTTGCGACAATCGAAGGGTTAAATGTCAGCTACCAAACCTATACAAAATACGTATATGACATTTAAAGTGCTCCAGAGCAATTATTATTATTAACAATAATAATTCCTCTTGTTTTTCCTCTTCCACTTGCTGCTGCACTTCTAACTATTTTGTACTATGGGGTGCACAGTAAAGTACAAATTTGTACAAATATGTATGTAGTGTTGGAGACTGTGAAAGCTAGTGTATAGAGTGGCTGCAGGAAGGAGATTGAGATGCTTGACGCTGAGACGCCGTGCTGCCCATTTCCATGACCTAAGTTCTTGTACAGCATATAATACCGACTCAGAGAGCCCGTCGCAACTGAAGAAAATCATTCCTTCGTATGCCTTCACTCAGTGTCATTTCATCTAAAAAGGGGTGTGTTACATTAGAATGTGTGTGTTGTTATATACTCTACCGCACAAATGTGAAAACAACTTGTACACAATGTAAGGTGTTTGTATTGTGGGGAAAATGCATCACAATCATATACATAATGCGAGATGTACACGTATCAAAGCAGCCAGCAGCTAGTGCACACATATCAAATACGTATAAATCAAACCTCCCAATTAAAACACTGACACAGTGATGACACCATATACACATTTATGGAGCACCCTCCCCATGGTGTTTATGAAGGACGAGGTTAACCATAGAAATGATTAAGGAAAAATGGTGAGTGGTGCATTGAGGTATCTGTGGAGACAATAATGTTATCCATGGAGGCAAAGAAGGAAATATATGAAAGTATAGTGGTACCAACACTCTTATGTGGGTGTGAAGCATGGGTTGTGAATGCTGCAGCGAGGAGGAGGCTGGAGGCAGTGGTGATGTCGTGTCTAAGGGCAATGTGTGGTGCAAATATTATGCAGAGAATTCGTAGTGTGGAAATTAGGTGGTGTGGAGTTACTAAAAGTACTATTCAGAGGGCTGAAGAGGGGTTGTTGAGGTGGTTTGGTCATTTAAAGAGGATGGAGAAAAATATGATAACTTGGAGGGTGTATAAATCCATAGTGAAGGGAAGGAGCGGGTAGGGGTCATCCTAGGAAAGGACAGGAGTAAAAGAGGTTTTGTGTGCATGGAGCTTGGACATGCAGCAGGTATGTGTGAGTGTGTTAAATGGGAGTGAATGGAGACGAATGGCTTTTGGGACCTGATGAGCTGTTGGAGTGTGAGCTGGGTAATATTTTGTGAAGGGATTCAGGGAAAATCGGTTAGATGGACTTGAGTCCCGGAGGTGGGAAGTACAATGCATGCACTTTAAAGGAGGGGTTTGGGATATTGGCTGTTTGGAGTGACATCTAAACTGTCGTATCTGAGCACCTCTCCAAAGATAGTGATTATGTCAATGATGGTGAAAATGTCTGATGGGAGATGGCCGACATGTTGAAAAAAAAATAATAAATAATAATAATCACCTTTATTTCTACAAGTGAAACTGCATGTTGCCATGAGCTCTGCATCACTCTTGGTTCCATCTGGAAACTTTCTAAACTTTCAAGTGTTTTAAAAAGTTATTACATCATAAGGCTCTTACTTTAAATAAACTCTGCAGGAAATTAAAAGTGTCACAGCACTGAACACTAAAGTTATAAGAAAATGTGATAACCTTATTGATGACACGGAAGATCAAATTAGCCATAACGTGCCTTTAAGCCAAGCCATTATCCAGTCCAAGGCCCTAAGTCTCTTCACATCTATGAAGGCTAAGAGAGGTGAGGAAGCTGCTGAAGATAAATTCAAGGCTAGCAGAAGATGGTTTCATCTTCTCCTGACTGCCTACAATAAATACTACTCACATGTCATCCTACATTAAGGCCAAAAATATTTTAAGGTAGGTAATGAGTGTACACCATATACACATTTATGGAGCACCCTCCCCATGGTGTTTATGAAGGACGAGGTTAACCATAGAAATGATTAAGGAAAAATGGTGAGTGGTGCATTGAGGTATCTGTGGAGACAATAATGTTATCCATGGAGGCAAAGAAGGAAATATATGAAAGTATAGTGGTACCAATACTCTTATGTGGGTGTGAAGCATGGGTTGTGAATGCTGCAGCGAGGAGGAGGCTGGAGGCAGTGGTGATGTCGTGTCTAAGGGCAATGTGTGGTGCAAATATTATGCAGAGAATTCGTAGTGTGGAAATTAGGTGGTGTGGAGTTAATAAAAGTACTATTCAGAGGGCTGAAGAGGGTTGTTGAGGTGGTTTGGTCATTTAGACAAGGATGTGTGATGTCACCATGGTTGTTCAATATATTTATAGATGGGGTTGTAAGAGAAGTGAATGCGAGGGTCTTGGCAAGAGGTGTGGGGTTAAAAGATAAAGAATCAAATACAAAGTGGGAGTTGTCACAGTTGCTTTTTGCTGATGACACTGTGCTTTTGGGAGATTCTGAAGAGAAGTTGCAGAGGTTGGTGGATGAATTTGGTAGGGTGTGTAAAAGAAGAAAATTGAAAGTGAATATAGGAAAGAGTAAGGTGATAAGGATAACAAAAAGATTAGGTGACGAAAGATTGGATATCAGATTGGAGGGAGAGAGTATGGAGGAGGTGAATGTATTCAGATATTTGGGAGTGGACATGTCAGCAGATGGGTCTATGAAGGATGAGGTGAACCATAGAATTGATGAGGGAAAAAGGGTGAGTGGAGCACTTCGGAGTCTGTGGAGACAAAGAACTTTGTCCATGGAAGTAAAGAAGGGAATGTATGAGAGTATAGTTATACCAACACTCTTATATGGGTGTGAAGCATGGGTGATGAATGTTGCAACGAGGAGAAGGCTGGAGGCAGTGGAGATGTCATGTCTGAGGTCAATGTGTGGTGTGAATATAATGCAGAGAATTCGGAGTTTGGAAATTAGGAGGAGGTGCGGGATTACCAAAACTATTATCCAGAGAGCTGAGGAGGGGTTGTTGAGGCACACACACACACACACACTATCAATATCACTGCTAACATTCATAAACAAGCTTAACAGCTGATTTACATGAAAAGGTGAATGTTTTATTTAAAAATTCGAACAAATTAATAAAACTAAAGCCCACAAATCTAACCTTAGTCACTAACTTAACCAATCCATTAACAATAAAAACTCACCAGGGTTCTTAAGGAATGCAAAATGGAACTCTGTGAACCAATATCTAACATTTTTAATTTATCTCTTCAAACAGGTGTAGTGTCTGATATGTGGAAGATGGCTAATGTAATTCCTATTTTTAAAGCAGGGGAGGTTCGGACATGTAGAGAGAATGGAACGAGACAGAATAACTTCGAGTGTATAAATCTGTAGTGGAGGGAAGGCGGGGTAGGGGTCGGCCTAGGAAAGGTTGGAGGGAGGGGGTAAAGGAAGTTTTGTGTGCGAGGGGCTTGGACTTCCAGCAAGCATGTGTGAGCGTATTTGATAGGAGTGAATGGAGACAAATGGTTTTTAATACTTGACGTGCTGTTGGAGTGTGAGGAAAGTAACATTTATGAAGGATTCAGGGGAAAACCCGGGAGGCCGGACTTGAGTCCTGGAGATGGGAAGTACAGTGTCTGCACTCTGAAGGAGGGGTGTTAGTGTTGCAGTTTTATAACTGTAGTGTAAAGCACCCCTCTGGCAAGACAGTGATGGAATGAATGATGATGAAAGTTTTTCTTTTTCGGGCCACCCTGCCTTGGTGGGAATCGGCCGATGTGTTAATAAATAAATAAATAAAATGAGTGTACTGTATATGTATGCATTTTACTTTCTTTAAGGCCTAGTTCTATTGCTAACTTAATACAGTGGTACATCTACTTACGAGCAAAATTCGTTCCAGTCGGCTATTCAAGCGCCGATACTGAAGGAATTTTTTCTCATAAGAAATAATGAAAATTAGGTTAATCCATTTCAGACCACCAAAAATACACTTACAAAATCACCTACAAAAATACACTTACATAATTGTTCGAGTTGGGAGCTGCACGTAAGTAGGTGTACCACTGTACAGTGGACCCCCGGCTAACGAAAAAACTTCATCCCAGAAGCCTGCTCAAGTGCCATTACCGAACGAATTTACTTCCTTAAGAAATAATGTCACGTAGGTTAGTCTATTTCAGACCCCAAAAATACACTTCCACAAGCACTTACAATATCATACTTACATAATTGTACGATTTCCGGGGTGTTCGTTAGCCGGGGGTCCACTGTATATGATAGTGTAAACATGTTATCAGGCATTTATATGCATTTAAAAGTGAAAAAGGGCGATTCGCTTTATGGCATTAGCCTGGAACCTAACTCGCTATATAAGCGGGGCCCTCCTGTACATGTATTTCAGACAAGACAGCAACTGACTGAATTATTAGTGAATGTATTTACTTTTTGTGTGTCACCCTACCTTAGTGGCAGATGGCCAATCAAGTAAAAAAACAAAAAGTGCTTTTCTATTTTCATTCATTTGTGGAGATAATTAATAATCTGATTTTCTAACCACTATTCTTTATGCCATTATCCACTTACAATAAGGTGCATTTAAAACATCATTGTGTAATAATTTCTTACAAAAAAAATGGGCTTTACTTTTGACCTACTAATGGCAAAATCAGACTATTGGTACTCATTTTGTTATAAGCATCAATGCCAAAATGAAAATGGTGAGAGAAAACTAAAGCTGAGGAAAAAATAAAAACTTTTAAACAGAAAACTTACCAGATCTCTATGAAGTACCCAATTTGAGTGAAGATAGCGAATTCCATCCAAAATCTGATACAGGAGTGATTTTACCATTCCTTTTGTTACTTGTACTGTTTTCTTGTTTGCTTTGGCAGCACGGTGAAACTTGATGATGTGCTGAAAATAATTAAAGAATTACTCTCCACATTAACTTCAGTTACTTAGTTTCAACTAAATTTTTAACACTCCTATACATTAATATTATGAGCATTGTTTGCCTTTTTCTCAGTTAATCTCTCTTACAATCCAATAAATTTATTTATTGGTTATTAGTTGTCAAGTCTTAATATGAGTTTTTAAATTAGCAATTAAGTGAAATTCATGAAAAGCAAGGTAGGGTAATGGTCAACTGTTGTCCATGATTATGCCTGCTTCTCACAGGGCTATTACATATGATCTATGAAAGAGGCAGTGGTCCCACTAATTCTTGTAACATAAGATTCATTTGTTGGCCTAAGGGTGGTGTTGAAAAAACTTCAGTAATTTCTGTTAAATCTGTTAGGTCATACAGAAGCTGTGATACTTACAGAAAACTTTGGACATGCAACTCACTCAGTGCTCTTTGTGATAAAAAAATTATATACAGCACACATAATAAAAACAAAGATAAAATTAACAAACCAAAGTTAACATAGTTGATAATTAGGTCTCAGGCTGTCACTAATGACTGTTATACAATATTAGTGTATGGAATCCAGTATACTGTTCCAATGGTAACTGTAGTCTGATTTGCTCCTTGTAAATGTGTTTGCCAAGTACATGTATATCTCTAATACTATGTGGTGTGTTTACAATGCATCTCATTTACATAGCATTTTTTTTTTTTGCTACAAAGTATATTTTTGTCAAGGTTTGCAGTACTGTATAATAATAGGGTTAATTTAAATGATCCTCTGAACAGCAACATCCTCTCCCTTTCTTTCCATGTGCAAGCATTCTACATCCCCCTCCAGAAATAATGGGATATGGTCTGGTGGCAATACTGTGACTGCATTGTGTTTCATTTGATAAAATCAAGTGGGACTTGTACATGAGTAAATAGATTTGTCAGAGCTTATTGTTAGGGTAGCACTGAAAGTGGGTTGGGCAAATGTTCTGTTAGTGGGTTGGATTTGTAAAGGACCTGCTCAGTATGGGCCAACAGGCCTACTGCAGTGTTCCTTTCTTATGTTATTATGTTAAATTCAGAGAAAAATCAGCCAGAGCATATTTTTAATACTGACATGAGCGCAGCCAGCAAGTTTCTCCTTCTGAATATTCCTGATGAGGAAAGTGTATCATATAGCCATAGTACAGTGATATTTTGTTCTAATGCACATATAGCTGGTAATTTTCATCTGAAGACAGCCTTCATTTACTCTTTTGACAAGTCCTAAAGATTAAAAAATTGAATAAGCTTTCCTGTGTAGTGTTGAGCTAATAAGCTTTGGGTGATGCCACTAAATACTGTAGTTCTGTTATGACTACCTTCTGCAAGCCAATAAAGCTCTAAGCTATCTTAAGCTACATTTAAAATTTCATGTGGGAGAAAGGATAAAGCTACATTTAAAATTTCATGTGGGAGAAAGGGTAAAAACCTGAATTTTCTTGTTCCTGTATAACTGAAGTTATCCAATAACAGTAATCGAGTGACACAGGGTAATGATAGTAACAGAAATTGTGTAAAACAAAAGCTGAAAAAGGTTCACAAGAAGATACATATCAATGTATTTTATACTAACTGTCGAAGCGCCAGAAATAAAATTAACGAATTACGTTTGGTAGCATGTGCTGGGAACTTTGATGTCATTGCAATAACTGAAACATGGTATAATACCAAGAGTCGGGATATGATTGCTGAGTGTCATATTCAGGGGTTTAAGTTGTTCCATGTAGACAGATATAATGGGAAAGGGGGTGGAGTTGCATTGTATGTACGAGAAAATATAAATTGCTGCATAAAAACAGGCATAAAAATAGATGGATCATTAACAGAATCTGTTTGGGTAGAGTTTCTAGAAGGTCAAGAAAAACTGATTCTAGGTGTAATATACCGACCTCCAGGCTTGGATCACGATAGAAGGAGACTTTTGGGACGAAATTGTTAGGGCTTCTAGGCACAATAACGTAGTGATAGTAGGGGATTTTAACTTTAGTCAAATTGACTGGACTTCTTTGACCGGTAATCTGGAGTCCAGTGACTTTATGGAAGTAGTTCAAGACTGTTTTCTGAAGCAGTGTGTGACAGAGCCTACCAGAGGTAATAATTTGCTCGACCTAGTCTTGTCAAATAAAGAAACTCTTGTAAATAATCTGGAGATCACTGAAGAGCTTGGAGCTAGTGATCACAAATCCATTACTTTTAATATTACATGGGAGTACGAGAATAGGGATAATACGGTAAAAGTTCCTGATTTTCGTTCTGCCGATTATATTGGACTTAGGGAACACCTGTCTAATCTTGACTGGGGTAATCTAGCTAACGATTACATGGGATCTGCGTTTATGACTTTTTCTTAATAATGTACAACGTGCACAGAGTATGTTTATTCCCCAGAGAGAATTTAGGTCAAATAATAACGATCCCAAATGGATTAACAGGAGGCTAAAACATCTATTAGGGGAGAAAAGAGGAATTTATAGGCGCATCAAAAGAGGAGATGTTAACCTTATTGACCAATATGTTCAGTTGAAAAGAGAAGTAAAAAGGGGATTAGAAAGGCTAAACGTGACTATGAGATTAAGGTTGCTAATGAATCAAAGACTAATCCAAAAGGGTTCTTTCAAGTGTACAGGACGAAGGTGAGGGAAAAGGTAGGACCTCTGAAAATTGGGAATGGACAGCTGACGGATAACGAACTGGAAATGTGTTCTCTATTTAATGACTATTTTTTGTCAGTCTTTACACAAGAAGACGTAAATGAGATTCCAGAAATGAACAATTATTCAGTTCCTGAAGAATTCAAATTAACTAATATTACTGTCACGAGGGACATGGTTATCAAACAGATAGATAAACTGAAGCAAAATAAGTCCCCGGGACCCGACGAGTTGTTTTCCAGGGTACTTAAAGAATGCAAAATGGAACTTAGTCAGCCATTAACGAATGTGTTTAATACGTCCATCCTAACTGGTGTTGTGCCAGAGATGTGGAAGATAGCTAATGTGGTTCCTATACTTAAATCAGGGGATAAGTCCATTCCATCAAATTACCGTCCAATAAGCCTCACGTCTATAGTAGGCAAATTATTAGAATCAATTATAGCTGATATTATCAGAAGTCACCTTGAAGACCATAATTTGATTAATGAATCTCAGCATGGGTTTACGAGGTCGTTCCTGCCTGACAAATTTACTGACGTTTTCAATAAAACATTTGAGGCAGTAGACAGTGATAAAGAATATGATATAGTTTACTTGGATTTCAGTAAGGCCTTCGATAGAGTACCTCACAAGAGACTCTTAAGAAAGGTGGCAGCTCATGGTATAGGAGGTAAAATTCTAGCATGGATAGAGGCATGGCTTACCAATAGAAAGCAGAGAGTTTCCATTAATGGGGTCAAATCTGAATGGGGATTATTCACTAGTGGCATTCCACAAGGATCAGTTTTGGGCCCACTGTTGTTCATAATTTACATAAATGACCTTGATGAAGGAATTGCAAGTGACATGAGTAAATTTGCTGATGATACAAAAATAGGCCGTATAATTCATTCTGAGGAGGATACCAATGAACTCCAGGAGGATTTGGACAAATTAATGTCTTGGTCTGAAAAGTGGCAGATGAAGTTCAATGTGGACAAGTGTAAGGTGCTAGTCGTTGGTAATGAAAATATCCCTCGAATTTATAAACTAGGTGAAGTTGAGCTTGATCATACAGAATGTGAAAAAGACTTGGGAGTCATGGTAAGCAGGAATCTAAAGCCAAGACAACAGTGCCTAAGTGTGCACAATAAGGCTAACAGATTACTAGGATTTATTTCAAGAAGTATAAGCAACAGAAGTCCAAAAGTTATTTTACAGCTCTATACATCACTAGTGAGACCTCATTTGGATTATGCAGCTCAGTTTTGGTCTCCTTACTACAGGATGGATATAGATTCATTGGAGAACATACAAAGAAGAATGACTAAAATGATTTACAGTATAAGAAATCTCCCGTATGAAGATAGACTTAGAGCATTGAATCTCCACTCTCTGGAGAGACGTAGAATGAGGGGAGATATCATCGAGGTGTACAAGTGGATGATGGGCATAAACAAAGGAGATATTAATAAAATACTGAGGATATCGAACCAAGTAAGAACCAGAAATAACGGATTTAAATTGGATAAATTTAGATTTAGAAAGGACATAGGCAAGTTCTGGTTTTCGAACAGAGTTGTAGATGCGTGGAACAGTCTTCCGAGTGGGGTGATAGAGGCTAGGACCTTGGGTGGCTTTAAAAAGAGATTGGACAAATATATGAGTGGGAGGGGCTGGGTTTGATTGGTGTCGTGGGTGCAGGAGTGAATTCTTAGGTAGTGGTGGTTTTGATATGGACATGCCTTGTATGGGCCAGTAGGCCTTCTGCAGTGTTCCTCCATTCTTATGTTCTTACGTTCCAGAAACAATATGACTGTAACAGAAGTGATGTTGTAAAGAAACTCAAATTATTTTAAATCAATTCTACTCCCTAAATTACAATTTAAGGGAAAACTTATCAAAATCAGAATGAATGGCAAAATAATATAGAAAACATTGGATATGAAGAAAGGATTGTAATTCTATACATCTTCCAATCCTAATTAATGAGAATGAAAGACATCAAGTGAGATGCAAACAAAAAAATACAGCCTGTCAAAATGAACTAAACACAGGTACATATGAAATGTTTGTACAGTGGAACCTCGGTTTTCATTTTTAATTAGTTCAAGAGAGTCTGACAAAAACCAAACTCGATGAAAACTAAAGCAATATTTCCCATAAGAAATAATGTATATCAAATTAATCCATTGCAGACACCCAAAAATATTAACAAAAAATACATTTTATAGAGAATAACTATAGTTGTGCCTAAAATGGGACACGGCATTGTCATTGAACATGTTGCAGACACGGCTTGCAACACCTTTGTTAGGGTGATATTTCTCCACAAAACTTTGCACCTCACTCCACTTTGCACAAATATCCTTAATCACTGAAGAAGGCACATTCTCCCCTCTCTCTTCCTCCTCCTCTGAAGCAATTTCCTCAGCTGCAATCTGTTGCTGTTCCAGTTGAAGGTCTTGCAGCTCTCCAGTGATTAGCTCTTCCCTGTGGTCATCCACCAACTCTTCCACATCCTGGCCACTCACATCCAACCCCCATGGACTTCCCCAAAGCCACAATAGATTACACAACAGGCGATATTTAATGCGGCCCAGAGCCATATCATTACCATCGACACACCATGTTCACCGAGTTTAATCGTTTCTAACAACTACCTTTAGATGCCATCATAAACAAAGGGAGAAGTAATGAATAATTCATGCCGAGAATTGTAAACAAAAGCATAATGTATTAAGGGGGGTGACTGGGCCAACGCAGATTCATACACATTTTCTCTGGTGATGGACCAGAGAAAACGTAATGTTTTCCCTCCACCCGACTACCACACCTCCATAGCATATAAACATTGCGTGTTTATATGCAATGTAACGTGTTTCTTATATAATATTGAAGAAAATATTATAGATGGATTAATGAAAATGTCTATATTAACATAAAATAAGACATTTAATATGCCCAAGAGTGATTATTATTAGTATTATGTAATATTTTCCCTCCGCCTGGCAACCACACCTCCATAGGATATAAATATAGCATGTTTATATGCTATGTAATGTGTTTCTTATATAATTTTGAAGAAAATATCATAGATTAATGAAAATGTCTATATTAACATAAAATGGGACATTTAATGTGCCCAAGAGTGATTATAATTACGTATTAGTTCAGTACGGCTGACAAAAACCAAGGTGACGAACGAAAACTGGGACAACATTTTGACAAAAAAAGTACAGTGGACCCTTGAATTTCATGATTAATCCATTCCAGAGAGTCCTCCGAAATTCAAAATTCATGATTTTCAAAACAATTTTACCCACAAGAATTTTTTTTTTTAACACATCAGCTGATCCCACCAAGGCAGGGTGGCCCGAAAAAGAAAAACTTTCATCATTCACTCCATCACTGTCTTGCCAGAGGCATGCTTACACTATAGTTATAAAACTGCAACATTTAACATCCCTCCTTCAGAGTGCAGGCACTGTACTTACCATCTCCAGGACTCAAGTCCGGCCTGCTGGTTTCCCTGAATCCCTCTATGTTACTGTGCTTCCATTCCAACAGCACAAAGTATTAAAAACCATTTGTCTCCATTCACTCCTATCAAATACGCTCATGCATGCTTGCTGTAAGTCCAAGCCCCTCGCACACAAAACCTCCTTTACCCCTTCCCTCCAACCTTTCCTAGGCCGACCCCTACCCCACCTACAGATTTATACACTCTCGAAGTCATTCTACTTTGTTCCATCCTCTCTACATGTCCAAACCACCTCAACAACCCCTCCTCAGCCCTCAGGATAATAGTCTTGGTAATCCCACAACTCCTCCTAATTTCCACTCTACGAATTCGCTGCATTATATTCACACTACACAATGATCTCAGAAATGACATCTCCATTGCCTCCAGCCTTCTTCTTGTTGCAACATTCACCACCCATGCTTCACACCCATATGAGTGTGTTGGTATAACTATACTCTCGTACATTCCCCTCTTCGCTTCCACGGACAAAGTTCTTTGTCTCCACAGACTCCAAAGTGCACCACTTACCCTTTTACCCTTATCAATTCTATGATTCACCTCATCCTTCATAGACCCATCTGCTGACACGTCCACTCCTAAATATCTGAATACATTCACCTCCTCCATACTCTCTCCCTCCAATCTGATATCCAATCTTTCATCACCTTATCTTTTTGTTATCCTCATCACCTTACTCTTTCTTATATTAACCCTTTGACTGTTTTGGTCGTATATATATGTCTTACGAGCCATTGTTTCAGACATATATATACTCAAAAATTCTAGCGGCCTCAAATCAAGCGGGAAAAAGCTGGTAGGTTCACATATGAAAGAATGGGTCTGTGTGGTCAGTGTGCGCTGTATAAAAAAAATCCTGCAGTACGCAGTGCATAATGTGAAAAAAACTGACCGTGTTTTTTTATTAAAACGCCGACTTTGAGGTGTATTTTCGTATAGTATTTATGGTTGTATTCTTTTTCATGGTCTCATTTGATAGAATGGAAAACATATTACAGAAATAGAGATGATTTTGATTAGTTTCATGATGAAAATGACCTTGAAATTGAGCTCAAAGTAGTGGAAATGTTCGATTTTTGCAAATGTTCAAGAGTACACAAATCACGCCATTCATTCAATACACATCAACTGGTGAGTCTAATATTCTTACACAAGTGCACTGATATTATTTATACCATTTTTACAATAATGCAGTAGTCTTCATAACAGTTAATCTTCTATTTTTTGTGTGAATAAATAAAAATAGACAGCAAGAGTAATATAAGAGGGGCCTAAACACGTGACTAATGAACAGAAAATTTTATTTTAGTGCCAGGAATGTCTGCATTGTTTATTCTGGCCCCTATTTTGAAATTGACATCTTTTTCATTTTGCATGAAATTGACCAAATTGCCAATTTCTGACCACTTTATTGGGTAGTTGAAATCGGTAAATTGGTGGTTTCTTGTACTTAATCGATAGAAAAAATGGAGTTCTAAAGAAATAGTATGAGTTTGTTCAACTGTAACAATGGAATTGGCTGAAAATAGAGCTCAAAGTCAGCGAAATCTCCGATGCGTATATATCGCCGACATCGCAAACTTTGCGAGAGCGTAATTCCATAAGTTTTCCATCAAATTTCGTACTTTTGGTGTCATTACCATCAGGAAAAAATTATCTATCATTTTGTAAGAATTTTTTTTTTTTTCAAAAATTTTGCGACAGAATGACAGTTTCAGAATGGGGCCTCTGACAGTCAAAGGGTTAACTTTCAATTTCCTTCTTTTACATACCCTACTAAACTCATCCACCAACCTCTGCAACTTCTCTTCAGAATCTCCCAAAAGCACAGTGTCATCAGCAAAAAGCAGCTGTGACAACTCGCACTTTGTGTTACATTCTTTACAGGTATCCCTCAACATTCGCGAGGGTTAGGGGATCAAGAGACTCGTGAATGTTGAAAAATCGCGAATGTTTGGTGCCCCAATATATTGTAGGGAAATATAATACAATACTGCTTCCTTAATCTATTGAACCATGAACAATAATAAAACACATATAAACATCGTAAAATAATGTACTATATACATGTTATTTTGACATGAGCTGGCTGTGGATGGAGGCCTGTAATAGTATAATTATACAATATGTATTTTATAGTGTTGTGAAGTGTCATGGGGAATCAAGTTACTGACACACTGCTTCTTCTCCCTTTGCTGTTGCTCCGCCCACTTTGTAATGATGCCAAATGTTGAATTAAATATGTATACATTAGAAAAAAAAATGAAACTCCAACTTCATAACTTTATTTTAATTTGCATAACTCATATATTCTCCATGGGGAAGTGGAACAGAATTCTTCCTCCGTAAGCCATGCGTGTCGTAAGAGGCGACTAAAATGCCGGGAGCAAGGGGCTAGTAACTCCTCCTCCTGTATATATTACTAAATGTAAAATGGGAAACTTTCGTTTTTCATTTTGGGCCACCCCACTTCGGTGGGAAACGGCCGACGTGTTGAAAGAAAGAAAGAACTCATATATTACAGAAAACAATAAAAAAGTAAAATACACATACAACGAGTTAAGCTTACAGAAAAATACATTAAATTCACCATCTAACATTGTTACGAAGTGGGAGGAGCTATTGTAGGGAGGAGAGGCTAGCAGTAAGTCAGTGTCTTGTGAGTCATCATAGGTGATGGATGTTAACCTTAGCACTAATAAAACGTTGTGTAATTACACTAATATTAGTAATAAAGGTTATCTATCTATTACATTTATTCCAAATTGATATCAGAAACATGATAAATACCCTAGAACTGTAATAAAGATGCTGAAATGAATAATATATGCCATATTATATGAGGGGTAAGAGAGCAGGCAGACCACCACCATATGAGATGTTTACATCAGGGTAAACATGCCTAAATCACTCTTGTCGTAAGAACAAATGCAAAAATAGCATTTATTGATTTTAGAATAATAATAATTTATAATAATTGATCTGGAGCACTTTAAATATTATCAGTATTTGGTAGCTGACATTTAGAGCACTCCACAGCAATTATTATTAATTATTTCCCTACAATATACGTATTGTAAGGAAATAATAATATTAATATTAATAATAATAATAATAATAAATAATAATAATAATAAATAATAATAATAATAATAATAAATAATAATAATAATTAATAATAATTGCTGTGGAGTGCTCTAAATGTCAGCTACCAAATACTGATGACATTTAAAGTGCTCCAGATCAATTATTATAAATTATTATTATTCTAAAAATAATAAATTCTATTTTTGCATTTGTTCTTATAACAAGAGTGATTTAGGCATGTTTACCCTGATGTAAACATCTTTTATGGTGGCGGTCTGCCTGCTCTCTTACCTTTCATATAATATGGCATATACAGTGGACCCCCGAGTTTCGTAAACCCCGGAAATCGTACATTTATGTAAGTATAATATTGTAAGTGCTTGTGGAAAAGTATTTTTGGGGGTCTGAAATAGACTAACCTACGTGACATTTTTCCTTAAGGGAGTAAATTCGTTCGGTAATGGCACTTGAGCAGACTTCAGGAGTGAAGTTTTTACGAAACTCGGGGGTCCACTGTATTATTCATTTCAGCATCTTTATTACAGTTCTAGGGTATTTATCATGTTTCTGATATCAATTTGGAATAAATGTAATAGATAGATAACCTTTATTTAGTACATTCATTACTTACTGCTTCCTTAACCTATTGAACCATGAACAATCATAAAACGCATGAGAACATAGTAAAATATTGTATTATATACGTAGTACTACATACATGTTATACTGTAGTTTAATGACAAATAATGAACGAAGTAAACACTCAGTGAGTGAGTGAGTAGTGGGCGGGCTGGCTGCCTGGTCGGAAGGAAGGTAGTAGGGACGCTTGGGTGGCGGGAAATTTAAATATGATTTGGTGGGTGGGAATTTGGCAGCTGGGAATTTGGCGGCCGGGAATTCGCGAATGTGTGAAGCCCGTGAAAGTGGAAAACGTGAATGTTGAGGGATACCTGTATCTTTTAACCCCACACCTCTTGCCAACAACCGCTCATTCACTTCTCTTACAACCTCATCTATAAATATATTGAACAGCCTGGTGACATCACACATCCTTGTCTAGGGCCTACTTTACTGGGAAATAATCTCCCTCTCTCCTACATACTCTAACCTGAGCCTATTCCATACACCTGGCTGTAGGAGGGTGGGTGCAGGAGAAAAAAGGAGTGAGTGGTGGAATGAAGAAGTAAAGGGTGTGATAAAAGAGAAAAAGGTAGCTTATGAGAGGTTTTTACAGAAGTGTTAATAGAAGAGCAGAGTATATAGAGAGTAAAAGAAAGGTGAAGAGAGTGGTGAGAGAGTGCAAAAGAAGAGCAGATGAAAGAATGGAAGAGGCTCTGTCAAGAAATTTTGCTGAAAACAAGAACAAATTTTGGAGTGAGATAAACAAGGTAAGAAAGCCTAGGGAACGAATGGATTTGTCAGTTAAAAACAGAGTAGGGGAGTTAGTAGATGGGGAGCTGGAGGTATTGGGTAGATGGTGGGAATATTTTGAGGATCTATTAAATGTCGATGAAAAAAGGGAGGCGGTAATTTCATGTACTGGCCAGGGAGGTACAACATCGTTTAGGAGTGAAGAGGGAGGTGCGTGAGGCATTACGTAGAATGAAAGGGGGTAAAGCAGCTGGAACTGACGGGATCATGACAGAAATGTTAAAAGCAGGGGGGGGGGGATATAGTGTTGGAGTGGTTGGTATTTTTGTTTAACAAATGTATGAAAGAGGGGAAGGTACCTAGGGATTGGCAGAGAGCATGTATAGTTCCTTTATATAAAGGGAAATGGGATAAAAGAGAGTGTAAGAATTATAGGGGAATAAGTTTACTGAGTAGGTAGTAGGTTGATAGACAGCAACCGCCCAGGGAGGTACTACCATCCTGCCAAGTGAGTGTAAAACGAAAGCCTGTAATTGTTTTACATGATGATAGGATTGCTGGTGTCTTTTTTCTGTCTCATAAACATGCAAGATTTCAGGTACATCTTGCTACTTCTACTTACACTTAGGTCGCACTACACATTCATGTACAAGCATATATATACACGCCCCTCTGGGTTTTCTTCTATTTTCTTACTAGTTCTTGTTCTTATTTCCTCTTATCTCCATGGGGAAGTGGAACAGAATTCTTCCTCCGTAAGCCATGCATGTCGTAAGAGGCGACTAAAATGCCGGGAGCAAGGGGCTAGTAACCCATTCTCCTGTATATATTACTAAATATAAAAGGAGAAAACTTTCGTTTTTCCTTTTCGGCCACCCCGCTTCAGTGGGAAACGGCTGACGTGTTGAAAGAAAGAAAGAAGTTTACTGAGTATACCAGGTAAAGTGTATGGCAGGGTTATTATTGAAAGAATTAGAGGTAAGACAGAGAGTAGGATTGCAGATGAGCAAGGAGGCTTTAGAGTGGGTAGGGGATGTGTAGATAAAGTGTTTACAGTGAAGCATATATGTGAATAGTATTTAGATAAAGGTAGAGAAGTTTTCATTACATTTATGGATTTAGAAAAGGCATATGATAAGAGTGGATAGGGGAGCAATGTGGCAAATGTTGCAAGCGTATGGAATAGGTAGTAAGTTACTGAAGGCTGTAAAGAGTTTTTATGAGGATAGTGAGGCTCAGGTTAGGGTATGTAGGAGAGAGGGAGATTACTTCCCAGTAAAAGTAGGTTTTAGACAGGGATGTGTAATGTCACCATGGTTGTTTAATATATTTTTAGATGGGGTTGTAAAAGAAGTAAATGCTAGGGTGTTGGGGAGAGGGGTGGGATTAAATTATGGGGAATTAAATGCAAAATGGGAGTTGACACAGTTACTTTATGCTGATGATACTGTGCTTATGGGAGATTCTAAAGAAAAGTTGCAAAGGTTAGTGGATGAGTTTGGGAGGGTGTGTAAAGGTAGAAAGTTGAAAGTCAACATAGATAAGAGTAAGGTGATGAGGGTATCAAACGATTTAAATAAAGAAAAATTGGATATCACATTGGAGAGAGGGATTATGTAAGAAGTAAATGTTTTCAGATATTTGGGAGTTGACGTGTCAGCGGATGGGTTTATGAAGGATGAGGTTAACCATAGAATTGATGAAGGAAAAAAGGTGAGTGGTGCATTGAGGTATCTGTGGAGACAAAAAACGTTATCCATGGAGGCAAAGAAGGGAATGTACGAAAGTATAGTGGTACCAACACTCTTATATGGGTGTGAAGAATGGGTTGCAAATGCTGCAGCGAGGAGGAGGCTGGAGGCAGTGGAGATGTCCTGTCTAAGGGCAATGTCTGGTGTAAATATTATGCAGAAAATTCGGAATGTGGAAATTAGGAGAAGTTGTGGAGTTACTAAAAGTATTAGTCAGAGGGCTGAAGAGGAGGTTGTTGAGGTGGTTTGGTCATTTAGAGAGAATGGATCAAAGTAGAATGACTTGGAGAGCGTATAAATCTGTAGGGGAAGGAAGGCATACCGGATATCTATATTTTTAACATCCGATACATCCCTATTCCATACAACCAACGAAACCAGAGGGGATTAACGAAAACAGACTACATTTTGATGAAAAAAGTCGGCGATAACTGAAAATCACGAAATCAGAGGGTGAAGAAAACAGAGGGTCCACTGTATATTATTATTATGTAGGCCCAAATTTACTAGTCCCAACTTATCTGAGTGAGCCTGAGCTTATGACGACAGACAGTGGCTTCAAAGCCACCTAATCTTCTATGGACAATGTATGGTGTATGTGTTTTACACAACGAGAAGCATTTCTTTTATTCGTTGGAACCATGGCTAGGGCTAAAAGTGAGCAGGTTATAACAATAAATGGAGAAAAACAAATTGGAATGAGTTATGCAGCAAGTAGCGCCACTTTCACAGCACACCTATGTACAATAAGGCACCTAAATTACTGGAAATGGTTGAAGGCCCTTGATTTGTATTCCCTGGAATGTAGGCGAGAGAGATACATGATAATATACACTTGGAAAATCCTAGAGGGATTAGTTCCAAACATGCACACGAAAATCACTCCCTATGAAAGCAAGACTCGGCAGGAGATGCAACATTTCCCCAATGAAAAGCAGGGGTGCCATGAGTACACTGAGACAACACAATAAGTGTCCGGGGCCCAAGACTTTCAACTGCCTCCCAGCATATATAAGGGGGTTACCAATAGATCCCAGGCTGTCTTCAAGAAGGCACTGGACTGGCACCTAAAGTCAGTACCTGACCAGCCGGGCTGTGATTCGTAAGTCAGTATGCATGCGGCCAGCAGTAACAGCCTGGTTGATAAGACCCTGATCCACCATGAGGCCTGGTCTCAGACCGAGCAGCAGGGGCATTGACCCCTGAAACCCTCTCCAGGTAAACCAAACAGTAGTGGCAGGTTGATGTGGCCACCCTGGAAATTTGAAATTATTCTAGCTGAAATTAGTGCCGGATAACTGTTTGCCAGATTAGTGATGGCCGACCTGTACTGTAATTAAACATGGAATATCACAGTAAAAGATCCCATCAGTGCCTTACTGAAAGAGAAGAGGCAGATTTGATAGGAAATTCAGAACTTGCTTTGTATTTGTATGCCTATTTACAGCATAACAAAAACACCATAACTGAACTAGCTAACCAACTTTTGAGAAAATGTTTCCTGCACTATTAATGAAATAAATATAATTCTGCAGTGCCTGCACTCAGTAAGAAAGGTTAATATATTGTAGTTCAAAGGTTCATTTAAACTAATGTTCACACACTTCCAAGACGGATATTGAATGAATAATGATAGCAAACGTTACATTTTTTATGTTGCCATACCTTGATGGGAAATAGCCAATGTAGTATAAAAAGAAATCTGATGAAAATAAGTAAACTTACCCATAAGTCATGCTCAGCATAGTCAAATAAAAGCCAGACTTTACGGTCAGCATGTGAGAGGAAAACACGTTGAAGGTTGATTACATTGGGATGCTTCAGTTCTCGCAGCAGCTGTGGAAAGTAGTGCACCATAGTAATAAATTTTCCTTATCTAAATTTTTTTTTTTAACATCGGTCGTTTCCCAACGAGGCAGGGTGACCCAAAAATAAAGAAAACCCAAAAAATTAAGAAAAATACTTTCACCATCATTCAACACTTTCATCATCACTCATACATAATCACTGTCTTTGCAGAGGCGCTCAGATACGACAGTTTAGAAGTCCCTCCAAACTGCCAATATCCCAAACCCCTCCTTTAAAAAGAAGGCATTGTTCTTTCCATTTCCAGGATTCAAGTCCGGCTAACCAGTTTCCCTGAATCCCTTCACAAAATATATTACCCTGCTCACACTCCAACAGCCCGTCAAGTCTCAAAAACCATTAGTCTCTATTCACTCCTATCTAACACACTCAAGCATGCTTGCTGGAAGTCCAAGCCCCTCGCCCACAAAACCTCCTTTACCCCCTCCCTCCAACCTTTTCGAGGACGACCCCTACCGTACCTTCCTTCCCTACAGATTTATATGCTCTCCAAGTCATTCTACTACTTTGTTTTTATTAAATTTAAACTTAACCAATGGAATGAACCTAACTTGCCTTCAGTATAGGTACTCAACATATTTAAGTATAAACTAGTCATCAGAGTTTAAACTTACTACACATTGTAAGTACAGTGGTACCTCGAGTTACGATATTTTTTCGTTCGAGAATGCTGTTCAAGTGCCATTACCAAACGAATTTATCCCCATAAGGAATAATGTAAAATAGACTAGTCCTTTTACACCCCCAAAAATATACTTACAAAAGCATTTAAAAAAATAAACTTACATAAAAGGGCGATTTTGGGGACCATCGTAAGTCGAGGTACCACTGTATTTGAGAACTGCTTTATTTCTGATGATAAATGTCTGCATGCATGACCACAGCATGGTGGTCAGATGGATTCTCCTTGCAGTTTGCTGTGGACATGACTATGGTACATCAAACACCTGGGGTTACAAAGATTCACCCAGGATCTGACTACATCTTGTCACAAAACTAACATGCTATATAATAATGTGGTTTCAACTGAAGTCTTTTGCAATGAAAGTGCAAATTGTGTAAGGGGTTAGTGTATGTACTAAATTTTTGTAGACACTGTAAACAGAAGCATCAGAATTTTTAAACAAGATTCGATACAAAGTATATTTTTGCAAATGAACTTGAAGCACATTTTTACTTTTTTTTTGTTACATACAGTGGTACCTCGAGTTACGATGGTCCCCAAAATCGCCCTTTTATGCAAGTTTATTTTTTTAAATGCTTTTGTAGGTATATTTTTGGGGGTGTAAAAGGACTAGTCTATTTTACATTATTCCTTATGGGGATAAATTCGTTTGGTAATGGCACTTGAACAGCATTCTTGAACGAAAAAATGTCGTAACTCGAGGTACCACTGTATTTAAAATTTCCAGTTTCATAACTGAGACCTTCCTAAAATGAATTCAGCTTTGGAAGCAAATACGGTTACTCCACTTAACAGATATTTAGGAAACGAGTACAGTAGTACAGTGGACCCTCGATTTTTGTTGAAAATTCATTCCAGAATGCTGTTGAGTGCCATTACCGAACGAATTTGTTCCCTTAAGGACAAATGTAAATTAGATTAGTCGTTTCAGAACCCCAGTAATACGTACACTTACAAAAGCTCTTACAAAAATACATTTACATAATTGTTCGAGTTTGGAGGTGAACGAAAACCGAGGGTCCACTGTAGTATATCTTTTCCATACGTAATTACTGTATGCTAGACTCTCATTTCTCTGAAAAGAAAAGCTTTAACTTAAACTGGTAACTGGACCTTGACATCCTTAGCTAACCTGTCGTGTCAGTATATTATATATACACTTGTGTAGTGTATCAGCATTCACCTTAAGTTATACAGCTGGTCCCTTTGCGTGTGACGTCACGATACCCGCTGACGTCAGAGGCTCAGCGCATGTGCGTAGCCACGCATAGGCGCCTACCCTCACAAGTCATAGACCTACAAGCTGAACGGACCGGGGCTGGGATCTCTCCTCACAGATTGTGCTTAATTCGAAGAACTACGAACCAAGGCTTTATAAAGTTGGCACAAATAGTTCAGAAGAAACACACTCAGGACGCTCGACCCGGTTCGTAGCCAATAAACTGCTTGCAGGACCCAGTTAAGGGTGAAATAATCCACACTTAATGCTTTGTGTGGGGGTGGAGACACGTGGTTAATGGCGCCTGCCCTAGCGTGGGTGGTGGTGGGGGTAGTGGGTGGCTGGGTGTAGTAGGTTAGGCCTACACCGCTTCCCGCGCGCCTGTGGCTTACGCCGTTTATATGAACACTTGAATTTAACCCAGGGTGGCTTGAATAACCCAGGATACCACAGGGATGGTATTGTCACTCAGAACAGCAATACACTGGAGTACAAGGGCGGTAAAATGTGTGAACTGAACTCACGTTGCTTACTTCTCAGACAGCAGAGTGGCTTGCTGGCTTAGTAGAATATTTTCACACAGATTGGCTGGCTTGGAATCTTGTAACAAATTAGCACAGCAAGGTAGAAGCTGGCTTAAGCCTAGGCTTACGTAACTGGTGGTGGCTTACTGGCTGGATATGGTACTCTCCCCTCACAAACTGGCTTACTCGTTCAGAATTTGCAAAACCCGGGTCAACCCCTCGTAGGTTTTAACAAATTAACATATGAAGCACTTAGCTGACCAGGAGATACTGTAGATATTGTAGACTGCTTGGATGTAGCTAACTGGTAACATGGTCGTCTGGAGGCACAAGGCTGTTTGCTTGCTTGTCGTCGTCTATCTCTCTATAACAGCGTAATCGATAAAAATTACGGCACACCGCTGGCACCACTTGTGTGGGTCTTGGGAGAGATATATAGGTTGTCAAAGACACTCCTTGTAAGGATGGTTACGATATATTTACTTGTCTGTGAGGAGAGATCCCAGCCCCCGTCCGTTCAGCTTGTAGGTCTATGACTTGTGAGGGTAGGCGCCTATGCGTGGCTACGCACATGCGCTGAGCCTCTGACGTCAGCGGGTATCATGACGTCACACGCAAAGGGACCAGCTGTATAACTTAAGGTGAATGCTGATACACTACACAAGTGTATATATAATACTGACACGACAAACCACTATAATTATTAGACATTTTACTAAACGAGTTTTCTCAAATCATCAGAAAATTAATCTAATATCACATTTAGCAGCAGTATAAGGCCCACATACAGTCATCCCTTGGTTTTCGATTGTCTCAGTTTTCGCCAATTTTGGTTTTCGCTCACTTTTTTCGTGGAAAAATTGTCTCAGTTTTCGCCGATGGTACGGAACCTGTACACCAGTGCCGCGCACATACAAAGGCCGTAGGCCCGCCACCCACGTAGCAGGTATGCAGGGAGTGTAGCAGGTATGCAAGGAGTGTAGCAGGTATGCAAGGAGTGTAGCAGGTATGCAGGGAGTGTAGCAGGAAAGCAGGGAGTGTAGAAGGCAGGGAGGGAGTGTAGCAGGCAGGGAGGGAGTGTAGCAGGCATGCAGGGTGTGTAGCAGATAGGGAGGGAAGTGACCCCGGATAAGGACTTGGTACCTAAATTCCTTATGGAGGGGGATTCCCCTTCCAAAAAATAGGGTCTCTTCCATCCAGCAACATCAGTCTTCAATAAAGGTAAGTGTCACATAGAGTTCATTCATTTGTGCATGTAAATCTATCTTTAAGGCCCCCCAATTTTTTTTTCCAAACTTCTGGGTTTCTGGAATGGATTAATTGAATTTCCATTATTTCTTATAGGGAAAATAGTTTTGGTTTTCGCCGATTTTGGTTTTAGTTGATCCATCTTGAACGGATTAAAATTGAAAACCAAGGGATGACTGTATATTATATGTTTAGAGAACTCATAACACTAGCAATGCTTATATACACAATGGAAGTTACATTTTTATGTTAAGGATAAAAAACAATCCTAGTTAAGGAATCAGATCAAAGTTAATGATGTTTTGATGAAACAATCATTCAAACTCAAGTCATTCTGAGCAAGATTATCAATTCCTGTACGTACAAACTTGATTTGTTATGAATATTACATACTTAGCTAATTATTTCCACAACACTTACATTATAATGACCACGTAAACTAACTGCAATGCAATTAATTGTTTTAAATTGTTATCTCACTCAATTAGTCGCATTGCTACAATTAATTGATATGTTCAACTTATATTCAAACTTTATAACTTAGATATGCAATTTTACTTATTTTATAAATTATCAACCATAACTTTTTGCCATGTAGTCTAGAATTAAGTAGTCCTAAGAATGCCCGCAATGCACAGCATATTAGGGGCTTTTGGCATGTACATCTCATTAATAACTAAGTAATAACTATGTAATAACTATGTATAACTAGGTCTACCATATATAATTGTACAATGTCTCAATAAAGTATTTTATTTTATTTTTATTTTTATTTAAAGCCATACTATATGAAGGGTCATTAATACTGCATGTCACCTGTACACCACCAGCCAAAAAATACTTTAATCCATAATATAATATTCTTATTAAGTGCTAAACCCATGTGGGCTATTCAGCACAACACATGGTGAGGGCTCGAACCTCAGTCTCCTGAGTGTGAGACAGACATGCTTCCTATCTGTACTTGCCTAGTTACCCATTAATCCATAAAGCTGGGATTAAAGTAAACTCCCAGCATATATACATTAGCGTATATGCATCTCTCAATATACCTACCCATTTCTTGTACCTGAAATATGATCACCTCTACAGGTAAGTAACCCACAAACTTTGTAGCCCCTTGCCCTCTCCTTGGTTTCCTCCAATTTTCTGGGTACATTCAGTATGAAGACATTTTTCAGGTTATTAAACTGGCATAACCCAATAAAGGCTAGTGTGGCTTATTTCCATTGGGTTCCTTCTGATTCTGATTCTAACCCAAGATGTGACAGATATTAGTTTGCTAACACCCAAACCTAGGTACCTGCACCTATTTGCTGTTAGGTGAACATGGGCCGCAAGTGAAAGGAAATCTGCCCATGTGTCTCGCTCATGGTAAGTAAGTTTATTTACACACAAGTACAATTATCATACATGTGTAAATTACCTAGGATAACCCAAAAAAAAGTAAGTGACTTATTTCCATTGGGGTCTTTGTGGGAATCAAACCTTGGTCTTTTCAGATGAGTGCTGAATACTCTTACCACTGAGCTCATTTCTGTAGACTTGAGAAAACCTGTGCAGTAAAGAATAGCAAAAACGTCTCTCAAAAAAATTCTCCACCCTACATAATGATTTATTTACATGCTTATACGTACACACTTATGTGCTACTGAATAAACATGAACTTGTGTGACATGCCAAGTAGGGAGTAGACTATTTGTAACGAAGCTCCACCTCATAGAATTTTATGATTTCATAAAGCCATGCAGGGCAAAATGTTAGCTCCAAGTACAGTGGACCCCAGCAAATTCGCGGGCTTCAGTAATCCGCGGATTTTTCCTTAGAACCTAACTACTAATAATTGTTCGCGGAAATCCCCGCAAATTCGCAAATTTTTTTTTTTCCCCATGGCAATATATAATTGTTTATGCGTTTTAACACTAAATATTGAGAAAAATATAATTTAAATTATTACCATATATTTACCACATGTATACCAAAGAAAATGGGGTTGCATTAATTACAGTATACCAAAGAAAACGAGCTTGCATGAATTACAGTACATATGGGGGTAGCATCAATATTTTACATTCTAGCACTGTGGGAGACATAGCAGTACAGTACTGTACAGTGGACCCCCAAGTTTCGTGATTAATCCGTTCCAGAGTGTCTGCCGAAAGGTGAAATTCACGAATTGCGAAATCATTTTCCCCATAAGAAATAATGTAAATCCAATTAATCCGTTCCAGACACCCAAAAGTATTAACAAAAAATAATTTTTTTAGATTAAATATAGATTTACATACGGAAAACAATGAGAAATCAAGTATAAAACAATAATAACATCACACTTACCTTTATTGAAGACTTGTTGGTGTATGGAAGATGGGAGGAGGGGAGAGGATGAAGTTACACTATTGTTTGGAAGGGAAATCCCCTTCCATAAAGACTTTAGGTACTAAGTCCTTATCCAGGGTTACTTCCCCTCTTTGTTTTTTAATGCCACTAGGACCAGCTTGAGAGTCACTGGACCCCCGTCGCTCAAAAAAATGCTCCAGAGAGCTCTTGTTTCTGGCGTCTCTTTAAAATTTGCCTAAAATGGGACAAGACATTGTCATTGAACATGTTGCAGACACGGCCTGCAACAGCTTTGTTAGGGTGATGTTCCTCCACAAATCTTTGCATCCTACTCCACACTGCGCAAATCTCCTTAATCTCTGAAGAAGGCACCTTCTTTCCTCCTCTGAAGCAATTTCCTCAGCTGTGCTCTGTTGCTGTTGCAGATGAAGGTCTTGCAGCTCTTCAGTGGTTAGCTCTTCACTGTGGTGCTCCATCAACTCTTCCACATCCTCGTCACTCACATCCAACCCCATGGAATTCCCCAAAGCCACAATAGATTCCACAACAGGCGTAGGGTTGTCAGGTGTGGGGAAGTACCCTGGCTGGTGTGTGTGGGGAAGTACCCTGGCTGGTGTGTGTGGGGAAGTACCCTGGCTGGTGTGTGTGGGGAGATCTGTGGGACCCTGGCTGGTGTGTGTGGGGAAGTACCCTGGCTGGTGTGTGTGGGGAAGTACCCTGGCTGGTGTGTGTGGGGAAGTACCCTGGCTGGTGTGTGTGGGGAAGTACCCTGGCTGGTGTGTGTGGGGAAGTACCCTGGCTGGTGTGTGTGGGAAGTACCCTGGCTGGTGTGTGTGGGGAAGTACCTTGGCTGGTGTATGTGGGGAAGTACCATGGCTGGTGTTTGTGGGAAGTACCCTGGCTGGTGTGTGTGGGGAAGTACCCTGGCTGGTGTGTGTGAGGAAGTACCCTGGCTGGTGTGTGTGGGGAAGTACCCTGGCTGGTGTGTGTGGGGAAGTACCCTGGCTGGTGTGTGTGGGGAAGTACCCTGGCTTATGTGTGTGGGGAAGTACAGTGGTTGGTGTGTTCTTTCTTTAATTCTATTGTGTTTCTCACCTTCTTTACCAAAGGGCTGGCACTAGGAGCTTTCTTTGTTCCCATGGTGGCTTATTTAGCAGTTCCAAGCACAAAAAAACAATGGAATATTACAAAATGTATCTTATGAATGCATGGGGTGATGGTCACTCACCGAGAAACAATGCCACACTGACTCTTAACCCTTTGGGGGTCCAAGGGGGGTCTCTGAAACTCGTTCTCAGGGTCCACGAATTTAAAAAAAATAAAAAAATTATTTTTTCTTATGGAATGATAGAGAATCTTTTTCCGATCATAACGCCACAAAAATTATGAAATTTGATCGAAAACTAAAGGAATTATGCTTTCGCGAAGTTAGCGGTAGCCATGACACTTACGCATCGGCGATTTCGCCCACTTTGAGCCCTATTTTCGGCACATTGCAATGTTTCAGTCTACTACAATTATAGCTATTTCGCTAGAACTCCATTTGTTCTATCGATTGAGTACACGAAACTGCCTATTTACCAATTTCAACTACCCAAAATAGTGGTCAGAAAATGGCAATTTAACCAATTTCACACAAATTTCAAACGATGCCAATTTCAAAATAGGACCCATAATAAACAAGACAGACATTCCTGGCACTAAAATAACATCTTCTCTGTTCATTAGTTACGTCTCCAGGCCCCTCTTACATTACTTTTGCTTTCCATTTTGAATTTTTATTCTCACAAAAAAATAGAAGATTTATTGTTATGTATACAACTGCATCATTGTAAAAATGGTATAAATAATATCAGAGCACTTGTGCATGAATATTAGACTCGCCAGTTGATGTGTATTGGACGCATGGTGTGATTTGTTTACTCTTTAACATCGTCAAAATCGAACATTTTCGCTACTTTGAGCTCAATTTCAAGGTACTTGTTATTGTCAAACCAATCAAAATCCTCTCTATTTCTGTAATATATCGTCCATTCTATCAAATAAGAACAAGAAAACGAGAATACAACAATAAATACCATACGAAAATAGACTGCAAAGTCGCTGTTTTAAACCAAAACACGGTCAGTTTTTTTCCTCATTATGCACTGTGTGGTGCAGGAATTTTTATACCGCGCACACTGACCGCACAGACCCATTCTATCACATCTAGGCCTAACAGCTTGTTTCTGCTTGATTTGAGGGCGCTAGAATTTAGGAGTACTAGTACGTCAATAACCCCAGTGCGTAAGACGTACTAGTACGACCAAAACCCCGAAAGGGTTAATGGTGTGTGGGGTGCCTTTGTGTGCGCGCGGATGCTAAGAAACCACTCGGATGCATTCCATATGACCGACGATTCACGAGGCAAATCACGAAACGCGAGGCTATATTTTGACGAAAAAAGTTGCCGAAAGGCGAAATTCCCGAAACGCAAGACTCACGAAACTCGGGGTCCACTGTATATGAGTATCTTCACATTCTTTTTTTTTAGGGTGATGTATGAAGCTGAGTTTGAAATTAATTAAAGTGTTTTGGGGGCATATTTAGGTTTTAAACTATAAAAATAGGCATTTACATGCATTTTTTTATTTGCATCCAGAATTCGCGGTTTTTCCAAATTCGTGGGTGGTCTTGGAACGTAACCCCCGCAAATTTGGGGGACTATTGTATACTCTGAATGGAGCATCTCCAGCACATCATTATTAGTACAGTTTATTTTCATACACTATACCAGACATGTTCATAATACTTTGTAACCATAATTTAAAAAAAATATCTAAAAGATTAACTTACTGCTATTTCTCTGCATGCTGACATAGACAGCCCAGTTCCTTCTATTTGTTTAAGAGCATATTCTTTTGTATCCACACTGCAAAGTATGAGTGCAAAGTTTGAGTTAAGGTTCACTTGATTCTTGCAGATTAATTAATACAGTACTTATCATGAAATTTACATTATAAAAGATGGATTCATATAGGGTAGGTACTTACACTCCTACATAAAAAATGTAATTACTTTAAAAAATTATAATTTCTACTACTGTATATTATAGTAGAAAAATATGAAAGCTTGGTTAAGATTTCTAAATCTATTAATGTGACAATCTAAAACAAAATAGTTACAAGCTAAATAATGAAGACTCATTTCCCCTCCTCATCCTTATCAGAAAATACATTATACTGGGAAAGATTAGATTTTGCCACCGAAGTGGCTAGTTTATTGTGCACCACTTTAGTGAAAAATTAGGAAACCTCATAACTGATGCACACATGAACAAAGACCATTTACTGCTCACAGGAGATTTCAACATAAATCTCCTACATGACCAGGACACACAGGTAACAGAATTCACAAACACTCTGAGCAACTGCTTGTTACTACCAACAATATCAAAACCTACAAGAATCTCTGAGACTAGTATTTCATTATTAGACCACATCTGGACTAACACTATATCCCCTCTAAAATCAGGCATAATCACAGACACAACAGACCACTACCCTACCTTTCTCATAACCAACCTAGGTAATTTGCCCCAAGATATTAAAAAAGTCACCTTCAGACAACATAACGAGTCAGCTGTTAATAACTTTATAACAGCTATGACTGACAGCGACTGGAATAATGAGTTAGAAACATATTCAGATACTAATGAAGGCATCAATAATTTCCTTAAAAAAACCACCACCTCTATAACAAACATTGCCCTAAAAAAACTAAACAGATCACAGCTAAGAGACTCAACAATCCCTGGCTAACACCCAGCATCCTTAACCCTTTGACTGTCGCAAGCCCCAATCCTGAGTGCTCTCCTGTTGTCGCAAAATATTCGAAAAAAAAAAAAATTCTAATCAAAATGTTAAGATTATTTTTTTGATTGTTTTCATCCTAAATTTATTTTTTTTGCAATCAATACTTACTGAGATATGGAGGCGTAAAGTTGGCAGAAAATGAGCCGCGTATGGCACCAGCGGTGCATACCGCTCACCGGTACACTTATATTTACTCCCATTCGAAGGTTTCTTGTATTTTCCAATATTTTTTTTTTTCAAGTAACTGATGTGGCCTGTGAGACCAAAGTAAGGTGTTGTGTACATATACACACTCGTTGTACGCTACACAATAACTTCAAACATTATTATCATTATATTGTTTACAGAACTTGTTTACACAAACCAACAATGCAAAAAAAAATTTATTACTATTGTTCTTTAATATATATACACATATATATTGACTGGACACTTTCCATCAACTTCCCTTAGCACTTGAAACTGTGTGTGTGTGGACATCTAAATTTGCTGAGTCAGGGCAAGGCAGCTGTCAAAATGACATATTATACCATTACTCACCACCCTCACTGCTGTCAACCTGTCAACACAAAAGGGGACCATTGTCTTCTTCCCCACAACCTCCTTCCTAGCTTCCTTTCTTCCTTCATTCCTTCCTTCCTTTCTTATTTCCTTCCTTCCTTCCTCTCATCTCTTCCTTCCTGCCTTCCTTCCTTCCTTTCTTACTTATTTCCTTCCTCTCATCTCTTCCTTCCTTTCTTCCTTCATTCCTTTCTTTCTTCCTTTCTTCTTTCCTTCCTTCCTTTCTTCTTTCCTTCCTTCCTTTCTTCTTTCCTTCCTTCCTTTCTTCTTTCCTTCTTTCCTTCCTTCCTTCCGGTATCCTGGGCATTGCTTTTGGTCACAAACTCCTCAAAACCATGAAATTCATCTTCAGAGACACTTTCATCTGTGTTAGAGCTATCACTGGGGAAGAGAAGAGTCCCAGATTCGCCTGGGAGTCAGGTATTTCTTACCGCTAGGCATGCTGAACATGGACTACTGTAATGGCTTTCCCACAATGCACCACTGGCTGCCCGATTTTTTTTTATACTGCACACACTGACCACACAGACCCATTCTCTCACATGTGGGCCTACCAGCTTTCTCCCACTTGATTTGAGGCCGCTAGAATTTAGGCATATAGATACAGCCGAAACAGTGGCTCGTAAGACGTATATATATACGACCGAAACAGTCAAAGGGTTAAATCCATTAACAAAAAGCACCAATATGAAAAACAATACAGAAGGGGTCTAATAGCCAGAGAACAATCCAAACGCTACTCATCAACCCTTACCAGCCTGATAAGAAGGTCAAAAAAATTGTATTATGAGAACTACTACATAACATAAAAGGTGATATGAAAAAGACCTGGAAAACCCTATCTGCAATTCAAGGAAATAAAAAGATATCCAAGAACAATACCATCAAATTATCAAAAACAGATGAACCCCTACTCTCACCAACTGAGACAGCAAACAGACTTAATGTTTTCTTCTCCACCATAGGAAAGAATCTAGCGAGTAAAATCCCAAGCTCGAATACCCTTCCAACAGACTACCTCGCCAACACCTACCATAATACACTATTCCTAGCTCCTACCAACCCAATAGAAGTCTCATTCATAATCAACACCCATAAAAACAAGGCAGGAGACAAACAGCTTACCACCTTTTATGTACAAAAAAGCTTCACAGATACTGTCACCAATTATTGCAACACTCTTCAATAAAGCCATTGAAACCTCTACCTTCCCTTCAATTCTCAAAATAGCAAGGGTCACCCCGATCCACAAAGGAGGTGATCAAACAGACTTGAATAATTATAGACCAATATCTAATTTACCACTGCTCTCTAAAATCTTTGAAAAATTAATTCATAGACAGATCTATTCCTACCTCGTTTCACACAACGTACTCAACCCCTGTCAGTTTGGATTCAGGACCAACAAAAGCACAAATGATGCCATTATACACATGATAGAGTTAATATACACCGCACTTGAGAAGAAAGAAGTCCCACTGGGAATCTTCATTGGTCTACGCAAAGCTTTTGATACAGTCGACCATGATTTACTGCTCACAAAATTAGCACACTGTGGTATAAGAGGGCACTCGCTCAACTACCTAAAGTCCTACCCCAGTAACAGAAGCCAATACGTGTACACAAATGGAGCGAACTCTTCCACACAACAAATTACAGTCGGAGTCCCTCAAGGAAGTGTACTGGGTCCACTCCTATTCCTCATTTACATCAATGACCTACCGAATGCATCACAACTACTCAAACCCATATTGTTTGCAGATGACACAACGTATGTCTTCTCTCACCCAAATCCAGTCATACTGGCCAATACTGTTATTGCCGAATTACAGAAAATTTCAACATGGATGACGACTAATAAACTTACTCTAAATACTGACAAGACCTACTTCATACAGTTTGGAAACAGAGCCACAAATATTCCACTTAACATAACGCTCAATGGTTCACCCATTACAAGACTCACAGAGGGAAAATTCCTAGGAATCCACACTGACAGTAGCCTTAAATTCCAAACACTCATACACCAAATTTCCAAGAAAATCTCAAAGACAGTAGGCATATTATCAAAGATACGCTACTATGTGCCTCAATCAGCTCTCCTTGCACTATATCACTCACTCATCTACCCATATCTCACCTATGGAATCTGTGCATGGGGATCTACAACAATAAATCACCTTAGACCACTCATAACCCAGCAAAAGGCTGCAGTCAGAATGATAACAAATTCCCACTCTAGACAGCATACTCCACCAATATTCAAAAGCCCAAAAATACTCACCATAAAGAACATTCACACTTATTCTTGTGCCTACTACATACATAGAACTCTACATTCTAATATAAACCCTCCGCTCAAAATTCTCCTTACCAACTTTAAATAGGACCCATGACCACAACACTAGACACAGATCACTTTTTGATATACCCCATGTCCATATCAACCTATGTAAGAATTCTATGCACATAAAGGGCCCCAGAATCTGGAATTCATTACCAGTAAATACTAAAATAACCTTGTCTGAAAATCAATTTAAGACTACTCAAAAACCACCTACTCACCCTAAACTAAATAATCATACTGTAAATTACTCTCAAAAATACTCAATGTTATTTTCCTTAAAATAATTTAAATTTTTACTATTATATTACCATGCTACTTGTAGTAAAGTAAAGTAAATTTTATTTCATTGCAGATTACATAGGTATTGGTAGTTACAATATAAATTGAGTGCAAGGAGAGCCACTGACTTGCCATGGCATTAGGGGCAGCTTAATCTAATAACTTAAAGACTATGTACATAATAATAGAGAAATTTATTGAGTTTATTCTAGTTAAAATTTGTTTTCAAATTACAATATGATGATATTATACTGTTAAAATTATTATATGATGATATTAGATTGTAACAGGTGTTTAGATTCTCGAATGGTAATATGAAATTGAGAATATCTTAAGGAAAATAACATTGAGCATTTTTGACATTAACTTATAGTATGAGTATTTAGTTTTGGGTGAGTAGGGGGTAACATAATAGTAACATATTATTAAAAATTGAAATTATTTTATAGGAAAGTAATAATGAGCATTTTTCAAAGTAGTTTATAGTATGATTATTTAGTTTTGGGTGAGTAGGTGGTTTTTGAGTTGAGTCTTAAATTGATTTTCAGACAAGGTTATCTTAATATTTACTGGTAATGAATTCCAGATTCTGGGGCCCTTCATGTGCATAGAATTTTTACATAGGTTGTTATGAACTCTGGGTATATCAAAAAGTGATGTGTCTTGTGTTGTGGGTCATAGTGGTCCTATATAAAGTTAGGTGAGGAGAATTTTGAATGCTGAGTGAAGTTTATATTAGAGTGTAAAGTTTATAAATATAGGTATTTAAAGGCACAATAATAAGTATGAATGTTCTTTACAGTGAGTAGTTTTAGACTTTTGAATAGTGGTGGAGTATGCTGTCTAGAGTGGGAATTTGTTATCATTCTGACTGCAGCCTTTTGTTGTGTTATGAGTGGTCTAAGGTGATTTAATGTTGTTGATCCCCATGCACAGATTCCATAGGTGAGATAAGGGTAGATAAGTGAATGATATAGTGCAAGGAGAGCCGATTGTGGCACATAATAGCGTATCTTTGATAATATGCCTACTGTCTTTGAGATTTTCTTGGAAATTTGTTGTATGTGTGTTTGGAATTTAAGGCTACTGTTAAGGTGGATTCCTAGGAATTTTCCCTCTTTGAGTCTTGTGATGGGTGAACCATTTAGCATTATGTTAAGTGGAACATTTGCGGCTTTGCTTCCAAACTGTATGAAGTAGGTCTTGTCAGTATTGAGAGTAAGCTTGTTAGTCGTCATCCATGTTGATATTTTTTGTAATTCGGCATTAATAGTGTTGGCCAGTATAACTGGATTTGGGTGAGAGAAGACATATGTTGTCTCATCTGCAAATAAAATGGGTTTGAGTAGTTGTGATGCATTCGGTAGGTCATTTATGTAAATGAGGAATAGGAGTGGCCCCAGGACACTTCCTTGAGGGACTCCGACTGTAATTTGTTGTGTGGAAGTGTTCGCTCCATTTGTGTACACGTATTGGCTTCTGTTGCTAAGGTATGACTTTAGGTAGTTGTTACAATATAATATCATCATATTGTAACAATATTGTACAATATATCATCATCATATTGTAATTTGAACAATGTATTATCATCATATTGTAATTTGAACGATCTAATAAGACATACTCACTCAATTTCTCTAATATTATGTTCATAGTCTATAAGCCATTAGATTAAGGTGCCCCTAATGCCATGGCATGCCAGTGGCTCTCCTTGCACTTCAATTTATGATTGTAATAACATAACCTATGTAAACTTGCAATGAAATAGCCCTCTTGTGGATGGTAGCACAAGAGCATATGGATACACAAAAAGGCAAGCATCAAAGGAAACAAAACCTATCTTATCTTTTCACCAAGACTAAGATTTATGTTAAAAATATGGTCTTAAGACCCAATTCTACAAAACAGTGTCTGTAAAGGCCAACTAAATTTCTTGATTTAATAACTTTTATACACATCAGCACATTCCTATTTTTAAAAAGTGCTAAACCCATAGGAGTCGTACAGCCTCATGAGAATGAATTTGATTCGAGGAAGGAATAACTTTAATAATATGGATCAGAATGAAGGCAACCACTTTTAAAGGGGCATCTCTCCCTCAAAGTGGCATAATATGATCAAAGATAATTTAAGAAACGAAAGAAAGCATTACAAGGTTCATGTAAATAAACAGTAAATAAAGAGAGAGAATGTATAAAAAAGGAAATTGTTAATGCCATAAAAAAAACTTTGGATTAATACAGGTGTATCGACCCATGGATCTACCAAAGACTAAAAGACAGTTTTAGTGAATATATGTATTGCATCGTCAATTAATATAAATGTAGGGATAATTTAGGGTATCATAATTTACACTTATTTCCTCTGCATTTAAGTATACATGCCTTTTTTCTATTTTAATAATACATATTTTTATTTTACTTTAATCATATTAAGGCAGCTCAACTAGAGACGGTAGCGCCTCTAGCAGATCATAATCTAGCTGAAATTTTAAGTAAATTTCCAGTATAACAATGTACTTACAAATAAAGTACCACTATTCACAATACAACAACTCGCATAACATTCAAGTTAATCAGCGAGTAACACATCACTGAACGTTAAACATTTTCACAGAAGCCAGAGGACCGCCATAACAGTATTGTGCCTCTACCATTTTGCTTACCTATCCTTCCTCTTGGCTTTATACACATGCCCGTACGTCCCTCTGCCTACTTTACATCCTTCATAACCAAATAATTCTTCCACTTTGGCCCTCTCGTTATTGCGCTTTTCTTTCCATTCATAATCCATGACAAGAGTGCTAGCATCCTCCTCCACACACACCAGTGACTCTCGCTCCTCCACCCGTTAAGGACACTCACCGCTCACACAACATTAACATCAGAATTAATTTTTTTGTGTATGTGTACGTAAAACACAGCCTTCAACTTTTACAGAATTAGGTGATATATTTTATAAAACTAGAAACAAGTCCCTGGTAGTGTAAAGTATGTCGGCCAGAAGAAAACAAAGCTATTTGAAGCTTAGGTTATTTGAATGTCATGTTCAAAGTCAGTATATAACATTTTTATTAAAAAAATTATATACGATTTTAACAGTTTAATACAGAATTTACATAAATTTATAATTATAACAATTAATGGATAGTAGAAATAAAGTGGTAACAGTAAGTACCTAAGTATGAGAATGAACGTTCTCCCTACGTCTTCATCTCCGGAGAGATAATGTTGCTTATAATAATATCTTTATTTACTACAAGTACATGTACATGGTATACAGGCCTAGCTGACATCAATGACCTTCTCAAACATAAAAGGTGGACCTCGTCCCTTAAAACCAAGATAATCTTATCTTAGCCACATCATTCTTGGGTAGGTGACCGGCTAAGCCTCGCACTCATTATAAAATCAAACGCGAGGGAAAAAACAAAGGTTTCTGGAGTGAATGGCTCATTACTTTGTAATATGTTGATGATTGTAACCATATATAGACGTGTAGATGGCTCATTACCCTTGCTATGTATGATAATGTATTTCTGTATACCTGAATAAACTTACTTATGGTGTGACCAGATCTACCAGGAGTTCATTACCATTCATCACCTTTCTAGCTCGATCGCTAGCGCACTCGGCTCACACACTGAAGTCAGGGGTTCGAGTCTCCTCCGGTACGGCTGAAAACATTAGGGACGTGTTTCCATAAGACACCTGCTGTCCCTATCCCTGTTCACCCATCAGTTTAAAATGGGTACCTGGGTGTTAGTCGACTGGTGTGGGTCGCATCCTGGGACAAAACTGACCTAATTTGCCCGAAATGCTCAGCATATTATTATTATTATAATCAAAAGAAGCGCTAAACCACAAGGGTTATACAGCACGGCAATGCTCAGCATAACAAGGGGCTTTCTATATAATAATAATAATAATAATATCTTTATTTACTACAAGTACATGTACATGGTATACAGTTCTAGCTGACATCAATGACATACTACTATATAGAAAGTCCCTTGTTATGCTGAGCCCAAAATGCCCTGCATATTAGGGGCTTTAGGCATGTACACCTCATGTAATCTCAATAACCAAATGTAATTCTTTGTATCATGACCAAATAAACTATTATTATTATTATTATTATTTCGGGCAGATTAGGTCAGTGTCCTAGATGCGACTCACACCAGTCGACTAACACCCAGGTACCCATTTTACTGATGGGGAACATAGACAACAGGTGTAAAGAAACAAGCCCAATGTTTCTGCCCTGGCTGGGAATCGAACCCAGGCCATCGCCGTGTGAAGCGACAGCTTTAGTAACCAGACCACCAGAGCCCCTAATATAATAAATAGTATGTCATTGATGTCAGCTAGGCCTGTATACCATGTACTTGTAGTAAATAAAAATATTATCTATCAAAACTTTGGGGCCCAGTCCATGGACCCATTATGTACCTGGAGAGGGTTCCGGGGGTCAACGCCCCTGCGGCCCGGTCTGGGACCAAGCCTTATGGTGGATCAGAGCTTGATCAACCAGGCTGTTACTGTTGGCCGCACGCAAACCGACGTACGAGCCACAGCCCGGTTGGTCAGGTACTGACTTTAGGTGCCTGTCCAATGGCTGCTTGAAGACAGCCAGGGGTCTATTGGTAATCCCCCTTATGTATGCTGGGAGGCAGTTGAACAGTCTTGGGCCCCTGACACTTATTGTGTTCTCTCTCAACATGCTAATGGCACCCCTGTTTTTCATTGGGGAGATGTTGCATCGTCTGCCGAGTCTTTTGCTTTCATAGGGAGTGATTTTCGTGTGCAAGTTTGGTACTAATCACTCTAGGATTTTCCAGGTGTATATAATCATGTATCTCTCCCGCCTGCGTTCTAGGGAGTACAGGTTTAGGAACTGTAATCTTTTGACTACCGCCCACAGGATGGGTATGGGGTGCATAATAAAGATATTAAACTAAAAACTGGAGCAATTGTTACACATTATTTGTTTTATTTATTTATATCAGTGGGAAGTACTTAACCCATAGGGTTCATACAGCACCTGGGAAATGAAGAAGGGAAGGAGAAATCTAATTTCTTGGATCAAGAGTCCTTCATCAGTATGAGGGTGCAGCAAACCCCAGCTCTTTCCATCCAGGGTTTAAATAACTAAAAAAAAATTTAAGTGGCTGGGCAACCCAGAATCCCTTAACCCCAGCACCCTGCACCTCAACCTTCATATCATAATAATAATAATAATATAATATAATAATATAATATAATAATATAATATAATATATAACCTAGTATACTGTACCTCAACCCATTTATCATTACCCCAGCAACCTTTGCCTCAACTTTATACATCATTACCCTAACACCCTATACTTTAATCCTCGTATATCATAGCCCTAGCCCCTCTGTACATAATCCCAGCACCCTGAACCACAACTCATTTATATCATAACCCCAGCATTCTGTACCTCAACCCCTGTATTTCATAACCCCAGTATCTTGTACTCACCTAATTATGGTTGCAGGGGTCGATACTCAGCTCCTGGCCCCGCCTCTTCGCTGTCGGCTACTGGGTCTCTGCTCTCCCTGCTCCATGAGCTTTATCATACCTCGTCTTAAAACTATGTATGGTTCCTGCCTCCACTATATCTTTCTCTAGACTATTCCACTTCCTGACTACTCTGTGGCTGAAGGAATGCTTCCTAACATCCCTTTGACTAATCTGAGTCTTCAGCTTCCAGTTGTGTCCCCTTGTTTCTGTGTTCCCTCTCTGGAACATCCTGTCACTGTCTACCTTGTCGATTCCCCGCAGTATTTTGTATGTCGTTATCATGTCTCCTCTGACCCTTCTTTCCTCCAGTGTTGTTAGTCCTATTTCCCTCAACCTTTCTTCATAGGACAGACCCCTGAGTTGTGGAACTAACCTTGTCGCAAACCTTTGCACTTTACACACACAACCCGCACATATAAAAAGAGAGGAGCTTACGACGACGTTTCGGCCCGACTTGGACCATTTACAAAGTCACACTAACACACAGGGCAGGTGGAAGGGGGTATATATAGGCAGGCAGACAGGGGAGGGTACAATAGAGTGGGGAAATTAGTGGAGGTGGTAGTAGAAGTGGTAGTAGTAGTGGAGTCAGACATATTCTAGGAAAGGAGCACTGCAATGAAGCTGGCGGCCCGCATGTGTTGGACGAGAACACAGAGGGAGGAAAAGGCGAAAAATAAAGAAGGACAAATACAATGCAAAAGAAAAGAAAGAAAAGAAAACCCATGGAGAAAAAGGAGAAGGGGGAAGAGTTGAAAGGGGAAGGAATCAGGTTAAGTCACGGGTGTTCTGAAGTTTGGAGCATTTAACAATGTAATGGGAGAGGAAAGCATCAACAGAGACAAAGCCAGGGCTAAGATTCATACAGGGAAAGTTGTGTATAAGGGAGGATTCAACCAGACGGCGACTGTGAAAGTTGGACGTAGGGTAGACAGTTTTAGCAGTAGACTCCACTACTACTACCACTTATACTACCACCTCCATTATTACCCCACTCTCTTGTACCCTCCCCTGTCTAACTGCCTATATATACCCCCTTCCACCTGCCCTGTGTGTTAGTGTGACTTTGTAAATGGTCCAAGTCGGGCCGAAACGTCGTCGTAAGCTCCTCTCTTTTTATATGTGCGGGTTGTGTGTGTATTGTTCCAGTCACGGTATTGTGCCTTTTTTGTTACTTTGCACTTTCTCTAGTTTCTTTACGTGCTTGACTTGGTGTGGGTTCCAGACTGGTGCTGCATATTCTAGTATGGGCCTGACGTACACGGTGTACAGTGTCTATAACGATTCCTTGTTAAGGTAACGGAATGCTAATCTTAGGTTTGCCAGTCGCCCATATGCTGCCGCAGTTATCTGGTTGATGTGTGCCTCCGGAGACGTGCTTGGCGTTATACTCACCCCAAGGTCTTTCTCCTTTGCCGAGGTTTGTAGTTTTTGTCCGCCTAGCCTCTACTCTGTCAGCGGTCTTCTTTGCCCTTCTCCGATCTTCATGACTTTGCATTTGGTGGGATTGAATTTGAGAAGCCAGTTGCTAGACCAGATGTCAAGCTTGTCCAGGTCTGTTTGAAGTCCTGCTTGGTCTGCCTCCGATGTGATTCTCCTCATTAATTTCACATCATCTGCGAACAGAGACACTTCTGAGTCTATCCCATCCGTCATGTCATTTACATATACCAAGAATAACACTGGTCCTAGGACTGACCCCTGCGGTACGCCGCTCGTCACAGGAGCCCACTGTGATACCTCATCACGCACCATGACCCGTTGTTGCCTCCCTGTGAGGTATTCCCTGATCCATTCCAGTGCCCTTCCTGTTATACATGCTTGTTCTTCCAACTTCTTTACTAATCTCATGTGAGGAACTGTGTCGAAGGCCTTCCTGCAGTCCAGGAAAATGCAATCAACCCACCCTTCTCTCTCTTGCCTTACCTCTGTTACTTTATCATAGAACTCTAGGAGGTTTGTTACACAGGATTTGCCTTCCCGGAATCCGTGCTGTCTGGTGTTTATTATCCTGTTCAGCTCGAGGTGCTCCACCATTCTTTTCCTGATGATTTTCTCCAGGACTTTGCACACTATACATGTAAGTGACACTGGTCTATAGTTTAGTGCCTCTTTTCTGTCTCCTTTTTTAAAGATGGGGACTACGTTGGCCTTCTTCCATACCTCAGGTATCTGCCCATTTTCAAGGGATGTGTTGAATATTATGGTAAGTGGCACACTCAGTACCTCAGCTCCTTCCCGAAGAACCCACGGGGAGATATTGTGCGGACCCATCGCCTTTGAGGTATCAAGGTCACTGAGTAACTGCTTCACCTCCTCCTCAGTTGTGTGTATGCCCTCTAGCACTTGATACATCCCTTGTTGGTGATGCACCCCGTCCTGTCTACCCAGCTGACTTCCTTCCTCCACTGTGAATACTTCCTTAAACCTCAAGTTGAGCTCCTCACATACCTCTTGATCGTTACTTGTGAGTTCCCCATCTTCTCTCCTCAGCCTTATCACCTGGTCTTTAACTGTTGTCTTCCTTCTGATGTGACTGTACATCAGTTTTGGGTCGGACTTAACTTTCGATGCTATGTCATTTTTGTACTGTTTCTGGGCCTCCCTCCGTACCTGTGCATACTTGTTTCTAGCTCTTCTACTAATCTCTTTGTTTACTTGGGTTCTTTGCCTTCTGTACCTTTTCCATTCTCTGACACTGAGTCTTTGCCTCCCTGCACCTTTGGGTAAACCAGGGGCTCAGAGATAGACAATATAATAACCTATGTGACATGTCAAGATATCTTATTCATGAAATATGATACCTGCTTGTAACAGATAATTGAAATGTAGATATAAACCCAAATGTACAATTGTTAACCCCTTTGGGGCCTAGTGCCTAGGCCTTTTGTGTATCCATATGCTCTGGCGCTACCGTCCACAGGATGGATATGGGGTGCACAATAAACTAGCCACTTCGGTGGCAAAATCTAAATCTTTTCTGGCCTTCCCATTTAATCTTTTTCCTCTGGGTATAAACCGTTCCTCTGCCTCCTTGCACTTTGCCCCTACGTATTCCATCATTTCATTTATTGTCTGTCCGTCCATTTCCCTTTCCCACTGAACCTCCTGCAGGAAATTCCT